>OVAF01000132.1:0-67360 GCA_900406245.1 Odontarrhena argentea | reverse complement strand
GGGGGTCTAGATTTGCAATTGATGCCAAATAGTGGTCTATTTTAGCAATAAGCCCTATAAATTATGCTGAAAGTATCTTAAATTTATTATTTATATATTTGATAGATTTAAATTTTTTTAAAAAAATAAAAATCTTACCGTCCTTTATATAATATATTTTATTTATACAATATGTGCCTTTTTCAATATCTTATTTTTAAAAATAAATTAAAAAGAATATGACAATCAATCATATATAGATATATTTTAAATATAGTTTCTTTTTCTCTGTAAATAATTGTTAAATATTATTTTATACGTTTGTTAGATTCAAGCATGTTTAAAGAAATTTAAATCTTACCACTTTTAATACAATATATTTTTATTTGTAGAACATGTGCTTACCTTTAATATTTATTTTTAAATGTAGTATAAACAATATTAATATCATTTAAATATATATCTACTTTAGAAGGATTTTATTATCTCTATGTAAATAAGTATCGTAGACTATGTGAAAAAAAAATTACATAAGATTATTGATGAACATATATTTTTATAGTTTAAAAGTTTTCTTATTTAACGGGTATAAATAATGCAAACCCAATATTAAAACTTAAAACAACGTCGAAAATAATAACAAAAAAGTATACATGTCAAAATCGTGATAAAAAAATTCAGAGTACAAAGATATTGAAGATTATTAAAAAATCTCTTGTAAATCACATTTATTGTGATTTTTAAAGTAATAATGAAAGCAAAGGAATAAAAACTTATGCATGAAGTCAGTATTCATTAAAATTTGTGTAGGATCTTTGATCAATCCAAGCTCAGTGGCATTGTTTCTATTAAAATTGTGCAGACTTTTCCCGTACAGTGTCGATACCCTCAAAACTTAGGATATGATTTGTTTTCCTCTTAACTAAAGATGAATGAATATCATTATTGGAGTAAAACCTACTCAACTTAAAATCATTCTGACCAAGCTACGATGGATGTTTTCACCCCGAGTCAACATACACACAAAAAAGCGTATCAGAGAGCTTATTCCAACAATGTAATGAGCTTTTTAATAAGAAACAAATTATCCATGCCTTTCTTTTTTTCTTTTTTTTTTGTCACCAGACTTTCATTAATAACTTAAACATCTAATAAAGCGTTATTTGCTACCATGGCTACTGCAAGGTTTAAGGTCATAGGGATATAGTGAAAAAAGATGAAGTTTTTTTGAATTTTTTTTTTTTTTTTTTTTTAGTAAAATAAGCAAAAATCTTAAAGAACCTTTATAATGAAAGAGAGGGAGTATGTCTTAATTCTTGTTAGGAGCTTCGATACCATATTAGCAAAATATCGTAAACAATCTGATTCTCATTAGTTGTAATCACTGTACACGGTGTTATATACATTTGATCTATCCTTCTATGTATTTACATAAGTGACCATATACACTTCAGCTTTTATTTGAGTGTCACTATTCACACTAATAGAGAGATCATAATCTGAGCAGAAATACCTCGAGAAACTAGGGAGCCATCAAAGGTTTGTTTTTGTGTCGAGTTAATATAGCACCATAGTATTCCATCTAACTCCAACGAGAAAGGTATAATTTAACAGCGGTGATGGTTATTGTGGAGGTAAAAACATCAACTTTGTGAGCCCGTACTAATCTATATAGCCATAGATGAGCCTGACAACACAATGTATACTGAAGTAATATAATTAGATCGTTAATTGGGTAAGTTTGCTCTCCTTATTTTGCTTCTTTCAAGTTATCTTCGCTTCACGACAAAGGTTTGTATAAAGGACAAACAAATTTGTTTCCATGTTTTTTATCTTTTTTTGCCATGGGATCAGTCTCATAGGCGTTGCTCTTGTTAATCAAGTTGTAAAACCTAAATTTTTCATTTATAATGAATATTCACATTCTTAGCAAAAATAATTGGAAAGTGATCTATATACATTGGACACAGGAGAGAGGTGTAGTTTGACAAAGAAAATAAATGGAGAAAAGATGAACATAAAGAAGACGAGGCTATTCTTTTTTTTTTTTTTTAAATAAAATAATTATAAAACAAAATATAAATCTCCTAATTAGTTGGAAATGTTAGCAGTTTATAATATCAGAACCTAATAAAATATATGAAATTTAATTACGTTTATTGATATATGAAATTTCAGTTAAACATAATGATCAAATTTTGATATTTAAATAGTTTTAAATTACATAATTCGCACATGTTCATAAAAATTTCCTTTATAAAAAGTGAAATATGTTTAAAGTTCGAAAGTTTTTTTTTATTAACTCAAATTTCTATTTTTATCTTATTAAAAAATAAATAAGTTTTCAGCTTATAATGTGTTGCCATTTGTAAGATGAGTTGTCATAGCCACGACCAGTTTGAATAATAACCAATTTGACTATTTTACAATGTGCATGAACCCATCTAGTCTAGTCAATAATAAAGATAGTATTTCTTGATTTACTACATAAGAAAGTTTTTGACCATGCTTTTACATCTATAGGATTTTAATTTATTTTATTTTGGTTAAAATTGGCTATTTTGTTATTGCCAATTGTTAAAATGCATTCATTTTGTTTTTCTTTTTGAATTTAAGTTTGTAAGAAAAAGTCGTTAGTCAAAGATATGTTAGCAAACAAAGATTATATCAAATTCATTTTAAAATTAAAAGTAAATCATACACCTTATTTTTAACAACTAGATAAAGAATTTTAATAAATACTTTGAAACTTCAAAAATCTAGTCTAAATAACATATATATTTATAACTATTAGTGACACTAAGGAATCATATTATATAAGATGATGTCTTGAGCAATGCTTCTTCATTAATTAAAAGAAAATCAAAAAAGAAAAAAGAGAGTAAAATATGGCTTTCGATATTTCAAAAACTCTCTTGTTCATTCTAAGAAGGAGCATAAATCCGAAGCGATCAAATATGAATTCTTTAATATCTATCAATTAAATTTTCAATTTCATCAGTTTTTTTTTTTTGTTACTTTCAGTGGAGAACAAGGAACAGTAATCGAGTCGTGATCTGATGATTGTTGACGGAGTTGGCGACCACCACCAATCCGTCAACAAGAACACAACTTAAAGACATGTCACCAAGTTAGTACTTTTATTTTCTTGTCAAAATGGGATTTAAATTTTGTCAGATTTGTTATAATCAATCCATGTTGCCTATACATAGAGATATGTTTGATATTAAGTCTGATTTTCTGGATTAAAGTAAAAAGTTATTGCTTCAATTGCTATGAGTCACCAAATGATTACTTGTCAAATTATTCACAAAGTCATAAGTTTTTAAAATTTGGAAAATTGAAATGCATAAATATTTAAAAATAATAATAAAAAATAAAATAATAATAGAACAAAAAATAATAATAATAATAATAATAATAATAATAATAATAATAATAATAATAATAATAATAATAATAAAATTAATATTAATATTATAATAGTAAAAATAAAAATAATAAAAATAATAATAATAAAAATAATAGTATAAGCTACCTAGATATATTGGAGACTAGTTGGATATGTCCCATGCAAGTGTCTAGGCTATGTAATTCTAGTCAATACATGGAAGTCAGTCATCGATTCTATTGAATTTGAAAGGTTTAATTTTTGTTTACAACTCATTTGTAAGTTTGTGAAATTTTTTTGATTCTAGAATAAGTCGAGGTAAGAGCCCTACTAAGAAAAAAAAAAAAAGAGAAAGATATACTAGTTGTGAGGTTGAATGCCTCTAAGCTTCGGAAATTAAACTAAGGTATCTCACAAGGTCTTATATATGTGTGAAATTGTTGTGTGCTATGTTCTAGCATGTTGACTACTTTGTGTTTATTGTATCTGCATGAGATTATTGTTGAACCTGAGCAGCAGATTCTATTGCTGAGCACAATGTAGCGGTGAAAATCCTGCGGAAAAAGAGAAAAATCCAAAAAGAATAATTTATTCCGTTGATGATAGGTATATGGAGAAAGAAAGAATGTGAGGATTTGGGCTTGAATGAGAATTTGAGTCCTATTGAAAATAAAATAACCAATGAATGTTTGTGATACTTCTTATAAAGATATAAAAGGAAATGTCATCCCAGGTTTGATAGCAAAAATGAAACAGGCTATCAAAAGGAAGGATGAGCATAAATTTGTTAAGTCTCAATTTCAGTCTCATCTTTCCTTTTTATATCTTGTTTCGTTTTTGTGATCATAGCCGCAATGGCTTTTCCTTTTATATCTTCACATGGAGTATTCGCATCACAAACATTCATCGGTTATTTTACTTTCAATATGACTCATATTCAAGCCCAAATCCCCGCACTCTTACTTTTTCCATCTACCATTTATCAACAAAATAAAAAATATTTCTCCTTTCATTTTTGGACTATTCTCACTTTCCGCAGGATTCACCATTACATTTGTCATTAATATGTTGTTCACCAATAGATACCCCCTGCTCAGGTTCAACGACAGTCTCCTGTAAATACCATATACAAAAAATAATCATCATGCTAGAACAAAACACGTGACAGTCTCACACTTTTTTGATCTAGAAACATTTGTGAGATACATCAATTTTCGGAAGCCTAGAGGCATTAAACATCACAACTAATATATCTTTCTCCTTCTTTCAAATAGGGTTTTTACCTACCCTTTTCCTAGAATTGAAAACATTTCACAAACTTACAAATGATTTTGTAAACAAAAATTAAAACCTTGCAAATTAAATGTAATGGATAAATTTTACTTATATGCACTGCGTAGACACTTAGGATAGATCCAATTAGTCTACTATGTAATCCGCCTCTCCCGTGCCTTGATTTGAAGGTACACAGACCCTTTGTGTTACTCTGGTGGTAACCCACTGATTATGGCTCCCACGATGAAGAGACCTTTGTCACTACTTTCCTCTCTTTGGGATAGATCATGCTCCTCCATGGAGACATTTTTCCTACACACTACAGAGTCACGTTGAACACTTTCCTCTAATATGGAAAGTACCACCCCACCCTCATTGAAAGCTCAACCCTAATGCAAACATGAGCTCAAAGATGTTACTCTCGCCTACCTAAATCTTCTTTGGATCTCCTACACTACAAGAATTATCTATTGACTCTAAATTAATTTTTTCAAAGTTATTCAGAAAGAGTTCTCAAGACCTTTTTTTTCGAGATACGATTCTTCAATCATTAATCATGTTGTATTGCTTTCTATTATTTAGAAGTATACTCATTGGCAAAGCAATTCAACATCATTGTAATAGTGTATCTTTGATTTTAGTTTAATATGAGCAAGTTGACCGAAAAACCTTTTGGTCATATTCTATCTTCAATGTAGATTTATGAAAAAATTATACTCTTACACCTAGTTTGTAGCTTATGAATTACTACCTTGAAACAATCTTTTATTAATTAGAGATAAAAAAAAGGTTATCTTTTAATTTGAGTGAAAATAACATTTTCTTTGTTCTAGTGCCGTCACTATATCATCATCATTGTGTCAACGCCTCGGTTCGGACCCAACTTAGTCCGTGTGTGATAAAATCTTAATGAATACCTATAATGAAAGAGAGGGAGTACCATTCTATGGTTTTGTTTACTTTTTTTTGTTATTTTTTATAAATAGGTTATAATCCGTACTTTAAATACCCAACTAATATGGGATTTTGCTAATCGATGATTTTTTCCGGAGGCGCTTAAAAACTATTCCATATATTTTAATTGGTTCTAACATTTTAAACTTCTAAATTTTTTCATATAATTACTGTAAGGAAATATTTAAAAATCCTAACATTTTACAAGTAATATTTGTACGAAAATGGTTAAGATTGATTAATATTACTAAAGTATGAGATTTCAATTAAAAATTATAATGAAATTTTGATATTTGAATAGTTCTAAAAATATGTATTTTCTGTTCTTTAAAAATTCCTTTACAAATTTTTCCAAAAAGAAGAGAATCTTCGTTTTTCAAAAGTTACAATTTTTTCATTTATATTTAATTTTTCTTTGTGATCTGATGTTTTTTATTAATCTATATCTGCTTCAAGTTTTAATTATTTGTTTGTGCCATTGTTTTGTATTTGTGAGATTATTATGATGGATTTTTTGGAAGGGTAGTGGGAGCCGTGGGAGCCGAGGGGTTTGTACCCATTGATGTTGGTATAGTGTTTTTATATATATATATATATTGTTAGGTAGAGGTCACTCAAAATTATTTATGAATCAGGTTTTTTTTTTTTTTCTTGATCCAAAAGCTTTATAAAATTACTTATGAATCAGGCGAATGATTATGATGTGAATAACAACAAACTAAATTTAAATGTAAATCAGGAGAATGATTATAGTCATAAATTCTAGCTAAAATTTGAATGTGTATAAATACAATCAAGATGTGGTATAAAAAGTCATAAGTGCAGAGTAAATAACAAGCAAATTAGCATTTGAAACATACAAGATCTAGATTCCACCCAAACAACCAACAAATGACCTAAAGACTACAAACAATCCAAAGAATCTCAAATTAGGAAATTGTTGCACTATCATCGAAATAGATGGACCTATAATTGGATACATAAAAACAGTTTAATCAAATATACCACACAAACTACTCCAAAATTAACAAGCAAAAGCAAAAACCAAGATGGTTATCATCCAAAGAAAGCAAGAAATGACAAGCAACCAAATGCAACATATACAAATCTTATAATCTAACACAAAGCCCCAAAAATACAGATTATACTTGTGAATCAATGAACGTAACACATATATTCACAATAACAAGCAAAGAAAAAAATGTACATATGGAACAAAAAAAAAGTGAATAATACCAGATGTACAAGATATATATACATTGAAATGTTACCTGCAATAGTGGCGATGCACAGTGTGGACAGAGTAAATATGATAAATATAACTTAACCGACTCGTTAATAGCAATAACATTACAAAATAAACTACTACTACAATCTGCAAGAGTCCTGCTTACAATAAAAATAAATACCTACAAAGACTCCAAAATATGTATCTCCTTTTCATAAAATGAGAGACCATATAATTCATACAATCACCAAAACAAAGATAGATATGGATTAAACTTAACATGTTTGAGAGCAGAAATAGATCGAACTCTAACCCTGCAGAAGCACACATACATGAATGATGGTAAAGGAAAATATTGAGATGCTTGAAATGTCAATTTGAGTTTGATATTCATGAGTTAATGTCCTGATGTTACTCGAACTAGAGACAAAACATGCATGAAAGTATAGAGACAAAGACAAAGAGAGCAGATGATAAAAGCAAACCTACATAACACTGAAACAACAAAGGCAAGAAATTGAAGAGTGACTTTTCATTAAGGGCAATGTCCTGTATCCTAGTTTATAGTCTTGTCAGACTTCTTACAGTTTGACTATTTTCTTCTATGACTACTTTAATTTAGCCTATACAGAGACATGACTATCTGCCAAAAAGCAACATAGAAAGGAGACTATATAATCCTATAAGTTATTCTTAATATAAGGTGTCAGAGATTACTACTCAAAATCTACTAAAATCATTCAAAACTGATCTAATGGCATACAGATTTACATCCGAGCCAAGAGCCTGCAAAACAATCCACTGTTTAGAAAATTGAGAATCTCTCCATAAAGCAGTATGCTAACAGTTCAGAAAAATCATAAGATGTTGAAAACTTGTTTAAGCACATGCCATGTATAAATCAAAAAGCAAGAATAAAAATAGCAAATGAAGCATGATGCAGATCAGACAACTAACTTTAACTATAAAGATGTCATTCCACATGTTTAGAATGATCGCCAAGTGATCAAGAATCAACCACCTGTCTTGTGAAAATCAAAACTAGTCTGTAGTCAGATATACTTGTCACAAAAGTCTGCTACATTTGTATAAAGTAATTATTATTCTGTTTTGAAAAACACATACCTGTCACAAAATTCTGCTTCACTTAATATCTTCTGAAGCCATACCTGAAAAAAATTCACAAATTAATCAGTCTTTACATTTATGTAGATGATATACTTACCTTTAACTTTCAGTGCGTAGATAATGAATCAATATTCGATTCTGAAAATTAGTCTTTGCCTTGAGACATTCTAAGCTGTTGGTTGTGGTTTTGTTCAACAAACCGCAAACCAAGTTATAGTGTTTCTCTAGTGACTTTTAAGCATACCGCCTTATGGCGTCTGTGTCTAAAGACTTATAAGCCTCAAGTGAGAAGTCTGTTTTGCCTCATAATATTTTTCCTTTACACCGCTAGTTGTTATGTATCTATTCAAGGAGTCAAAAACTACACAACAATCGGTCTAAAATAAAGAATCTGGTTTAATTTCAGTCTTTGGTTAAGACTTGTTTCATTTTGTTGGTCGCTTTCTCCATCCAACAAGCTGAAAAACCAAACTCAGTCTTTGTATATAAGACTTGCAGTGAATTAAGGAATAGTTTCCCAAGACTTTTATAGTCGCTGGTCGTTTTTCCATCCAGCAAGTCAAAAAACATCTCATTCGAAAGCCATGAGTGGTGATATATAATACTGTTCTTTTTACAGTCTCTTTTCCTTGAGACTTATTTCAGCATGCTGTCGTTTATCCATCCAACAAGCTGAAACAACACTCACAAGTCTTTGTTTCCAACAAAACTAAGTCTTTGTCTAAAAATCTTATAAGCCATTGGAATATTTTTCAAAGCCGTGGGTAGGAATCTGCTTTCATTTCAGTATCTTTGCTATAAGACTTCTAAATCGTTAGTTGTTAAATAACCGAAAACAGACTCATAGTCATAAGTTGCTGGTCATTTTTCCATCCAGCAAGTCAAAAATCACCACACAGACTTGAAGTATATCAAGAGCTGTTTTCTTTTTTTAAAGAATGTTTTTTTAAGCCGTGGGTACAAGTCAAAACTCAACTAGCAAGTCTTTGTCTAAAGATCTTATAAGCCGTTGGAATATTCTTTTAAGCCGTGGGTAAGAATTTGTTTTCAGTTCACAGACTTTGCCTTAAGACATTCTTAAATCGTTAGTTGTTAAGGAACTGAAAACAGACTTATAGTCATAGGTCAGCTGGTCGTTTTTCCATCCAGCAAGCCAAAAATCATCTCACAGACTTGAAGTCTATCAAGAGCTGTTTTCTTTCTCTAAAGACTATTTAATTAAGCCGTGGGTACAACAAGCCAAAACCAACCTAGCAAGTCTTTGTCTAAAGATCTTATATGCCGTTGGAACATTCTTTTAAGCCGTGGGTAGGAATCTCTTTTCAGTTCATAGTCTTTGACATAAGACGTTCGTAAATCGTTAGTTGTTAAATAACCGAAAACAGACTCATAGTCATAAGTTGCTGGTCATTTTTCCATCCAGCGAGTCAAAAATCACCTCGCAGACTTGAAGTATATCAAGAGCTGTTTTCTTTTTTTTAAAGAATGTTTTCTTTAAGCCGTGGGTAAAAGTCAAAACTCAACTAGCAATCTTTGTCTAAAGATCTTATAAGCCGCTGGAACATTCTTTTAAGCCGTGGGTAGGAATTTGTTTTCAGTTCACAGACTTTGCCTTAAGACATTCTTAAATCGTTAGTTGTTAAGGAACTGAAAACAGACTTATAGTCAAAGGTCAGCTGGTCGTTTTTCCATCCAGCAAGCCAAACATCATCTCACAGACTTGAAGTCTATCAAGAGCTGTTTTCTTTCTCTAAAGACTATTTTATTAAGCCGTGGGTACAACAAGCCAAAACCAACCTAGCAAGTCTTTGTCTAAAGATCTTATATGCCGTTGGAAAATTCTTTTAAGCCGTGGGTAGGAATCTGTTTTCAGTTCACAGTCTTTGCCTTAAGACGTTCTTAAATCGTTAGTTGTTAAATAACTGAAAACAGACTCATAGTCATAAGCCGTGGGTAGTATTTTCCATCCCCTGATTTTGCAATCACTACCAAGCAATTCACAATCTTATCAGGGTGATGGTATTAATTACTTCAGGGTCTAGGGGCCAAGCAACGGGTCAATGTACCCAAATAAGAATCTGGCAGAACCACTATTAGATTAGTGTCTGCCTGTGATCTTTTTTGGGTTTTGAAGGGAAAACAAAAACATCAAAACTAAAACCAGAAGATTAGATAGAGAGATATATTACCTCGACGATGATTTCACGCCTCCGAATCAGAAACAGTAGCCCAATCACTGTATAAAAGACTAATCTTTCAATGATTAGAAAACCTAGAAACCCTGAAACAAAATCACCATTATGAAATAGAGAACCCAAAGCGTACCTCGACAAAGAACTAGATTCCATCCGATCAGATTCAGGTTTTTGTATTTTGTAGTTTTCTTTTGAGTGCCCAGTCAACTGCTTGAGGACAGAAGGCTCTTCTGAGAGACTGCAAACTGTCAAGGTTCCATCTGACGCTCTATATGCAAGTAGATCAGAACTCATGTGACCAAACTCCAAAACAGTAACTGGACAAGAGATACACATACAAATTCTAAGAGAAACAAAGCGAGTCAATGAAAAGCAAACAAGTTTCGAGCAATACCAGAAGATTTGACAGAAGAATAAGCATGTTCAACACCCCCACGTCGATAAGCATGATCACTGTCGCTCCAACTTGAGCTAAAACTAGCTCTGCGGCTTGAAACCTGATTGACATCCGTAAATCCTATGAAGAGACACCTGATATGTTAGTCCAAGAAACTAAACTTGCATCCTTGTAAACTATAAAAGGAGTAACGATGGATAAGCTCCACATACCCTACTAGAACTAAAGCTTTCGGCTTCAAACTGATGAGAGAGACAAGGAAGCCATCGACCACTGAAGCATGAACCCTGACATCAGACTTGTATGGGAGCATAAAAGCAACCATATACAATGGGGCAGAAACTGTTTCCGGGACTACTTAAGAGGCTGGGCTTTGGTAGATTGTACCACTTTCGAGGTCTCCTAATGAAATTACGATATGCAAAGACATATCCTTTGCCATTGTATCTCCATTCCTTGAACCAAAGACATAATAACACTTAAGAAATCTCAAACCGCAACTCAAATCACTCGATAAAAAACTAATCTTTCAATGAGTAGAAAACCTATAAACCCTAAAACAAAATCGCCACTACGAAACAGAGAAACCAAAGCGTACCTCGACGAAGAACGAGAATCCATTCGATCAGAATCAAGTTTTGTCGATCGCTTCAACGGATATTCAGAAAAACGGAAACCCTAACCCTGATTGAATCAAGAAACAAAAAGCTGATTGATTGTTGAAAACCAAATCGCAATCAACAATCAAACAGAATTTCGTGATTCAGAGGGATTAAAAAACTTACAAATCTAACGAATTTACAAATATCATGTTGTGATCTTGTGATCGAGAGAGAATTGCTCAAGAAAATATAGAAAAGAGGAAAAGAAAGAAAAAGAAACGATCTGGGAGAGAAGCTGTGAACAACACACGTTTTGTAACAAAAGTTAGAAATGGGCTTTGGGTTTTGACCTTTCAAAACCCATCTGACGACGTTATACATAGCCGTTTGCGTAATTAGTCTATACCAGAAAATACTAAAACCAAAACCGGTCCTACAAATTTACACGATTATAGAAGGTTTATGCACGACAATACGTTGTCGTTTTTATATTTTTGTAATTTTCTTTATTTTGTTTAGAAAAAATAGTGATTCTACGTTGTAAACCACTATGTAGATACCCACACAACACGCAAATTTTGTGTCTTCACAACTTTTAAAAATAAATTTGGATGTTTTTGCCCATTGACTAACATCAGTTATACTTTATTGGATGTTTTTGCCCATTATCTATCTTTTGCACTAACAATTTATTTTTTGACTAATTTTTTTTGTTAGGTTTTTGCTTTTCTTTTTTGAGAAACTGTTTTATGATTTTTCATTAATTTATTTTGTCTGAGAGAAAACCTATACGTCAACAATTCATGAGAATTGAGTTGTGTACTTATTTGCTTTGTGGTATGCAAAACCTAAGTGTACACTCTTCCACCAGCGTCCCTCCCTATTCTTTCAAGTTCATATGAATCCAAGACACCCCGAACGATATTGTAAACAAGATTTGCTCTTGTTCAGATTAGATATAAGTATCATTTGTGGACCACAATTTCAGCGCAGAATGGGTGTATTTCCTTGGTGGATCATTCAGAACATACAAGAGTCTCCAACGGTCAGTTTCATCTCCATCAATCAGAGAAACCGGCAAGCCAAATCAACCTCGGTTTAGTATAGATATTTGATCTGGTATATTATTGTTTCTTGTTGTAGACCGAGTCCGAAAACTCTAAGGAATCACATACAGCCTTAGATACTAAATACTTTGACATAGATGAAGTGTTGAGGCAAGCAAAAGTTTGGAGAGCTACACAAAAGGAGCATCCATGGTATGATGCTCCTGCTAAGGTGAAGGTAATAGCAAATCACCAAACAAAGTCTCTATATTTAGACATCTTTTTTGACGTAAGTGTAATTGATAGTACTAAAAACAGAACCGCTTTCTATAATTTTGTTATGTCTAAAGGTGACAACGAAAAATGGTGTTTGCCATGTGAACATAGAATTGACATTGGGGTTGGTTCCTCAAGGAGTCTACGAGATGTTCACTAATCCAAGAAACCTATCATTCTTTAGATACGACAAGCACGGACGCCGACTTCTGGTTGTTCCTCGTCTAATTGTACGATTAAATTGAGTATTATTGGTTGAAAGACTAATTGAAAGTATGGTCTTTTTCCCTCATGAAGGAAAACAAATCAACAAAGATTTTGAAAAAAGACGGACCGAGGCAGACCACAGAGGTGGAGAAAGCTCTGTCATGGAACTTCCTTTGGTGGTCTGGAGCAATCCCGATACATCTAATTTTCGATGAAAACCATAAAGATCTTACAGTAAAGACCTTCTATATAACCCTCACAAAAGCTGACGTATAGTTTTGTTTAGTTTTGTGAAAATGAATTTGGCTTGGAACTCTTGCTTAGGCAAAATTTACAGTAAAGAAAATGATGTTCATGAAAGTGTTCAAGGGTAGCTGGAAAGTGGAGCCATACTACATAGATGAGGAACGTTTGTGCGGGTCCAATGTGCCCAAGAGTCAAGAAGAGTACAAGAGATGTAGCGGCGGACAAGGAAGAATTGCATCGAAGGTGAGAATGGAACAACACTTTCAGCCTTCTTTTCTTTTCAATGTACCACTAGTTTCTTGGTTAATCCGTGCGATCACTATCCAAACCACCAAGAGTCTCCTTGAAGATCTTAGAAAATATGTTGCCAAGTTATTAAAGATTAACTGAAACGCCTAAGATCCTGTAGGAACCTGCTATAATACTAAACAATGTATGTAATTTCTTTTTTGTTAATTTAGTTATACAACTAGTTTATTGTACAACAAATTTGTTAAAAGAAGTAATAATAATAATAATTTCTAAAAAACACTCACAAAAATCATGTTTTTTAGTGTGTTATCACATGGAGACAATTCTCAATTCTAGTTAACATGTTGAGAATATGTTATTAGCTGGTTTTAAAATGAAATTTAGCAATGATTTTTTTTTTCTTTTTTGTCAACAATTCAATAATATTATGTACTAATTATTAAGTTGAGTGTTTGAACTTATAACGGTGACATACTGATAGCTAACACAAACCGATAGCCACACAAAAAAAAAATCAATAATTTTCATTTGTCAATAAAAAACAAAATGAGTTTAGTTTTTTTCGTTCAGATAGAGGTCAAGCACTATAATACACTTATGTCATATGAATATATATGTTAGCTAATTTGGTCGACACTAATATCTTGCACCAACCACAAGCAGCCAGATTTCCAAACTGATTTTTCTTGATTCGGTTATTCTATTATTGTTCCGGAGAGTGTGCAGAGAAATCATCTGGTATGTATAACACTTTCCTTTTCTGATCGGGTTGTTCATGTTTTCGAAAATGGATGGGCTTTTGCTTCATTGGGCTATGATCTTTTCTACTTCGATTTCGTAAAAGTTGGGCTTCTTAAGCACGAAACGCTGAAGCAAGTGGAGTCCCTTGAGGATTTAATCACGGCCAAAATCCATGGATAAACTTGATCTGTGTATAAATAAATTAACCCTGACCCTGTATTTATTAGAACAACAGAGCTGGGCTTCAATTTACAAGTTTTTTATTAGTTGGCCCTGAATATTTTTTTTAGGTTTTATTCATTCAACGACGTCGTGTAGCTTGAGTTAACACTATCACCGATTCATCGTCCAAGTTGGATTTGAGTTAAGAAAGACAACGACGACGTTGAGTATCCCATCTCCGAAGCCCTTCACCGTCGAACCACTGCTTCACGCGATCTCTCTTTCTCTCTATCGTCAAACACCCGGAAACCAATTTCTTCAATTTTCCCCAAATCTCTTTAGTTTTGGAATTTCCCCCAAATCTCTTTCGTTTTGGAGTATCAACGACTCCTTACGCTTTCCGCTGCTGCAGCTGGTACTCGTATCCAAAAGGGTCTTATTCGTTATCTCTACATCGTCATTGACTTCTCTCAGGTACAATCTCAATGCCCTTTTGGTTTCTCTAGCTCTCCTTAACATATCTGTATATCAGCTTCTATATTGAACCTAGTGGTATTGTATACTATTGGGTGGTTAATGTAGAAGAATTCCTTAACAGATCTGTGGGAAAGCAATTAGTTATGGCAGATACAGATTTAGCTTACCAACTACTGACCTTTGAGATATCAGATTTCAAAGACTGATCTGTGAATTAGAGAATCGATAGTAACGTTTGCTTGGTAGGAAACTGGTGTGAGGCTAAAAAGTTTAGTTAGCTCAGCTGTACCTATTTATTCATTATGCAGGCAGCTTTTAGTTGCATCAATACGTTATTAGATAGACTTAAATTCAAGACAAGCATCATGGCTTTGTACCAAACCGACCAAACGTTTTGCTATTCGATTATAAACTTCCTCTGATTGTTCTGTATGTTTACATTGAGTAAGAATCTATCTGCTCAGGACAGTTTAAGTCTATTACAAGTTTAATCTTAAAGAAAAGAGAGAGAAGGAGAAAGAAGCATTAGTGACAGTGTGTGCATATGTGTTATATATATGATGAGTGTATGTAAGTGAACAAGAAAGAAGATGGAGGAGAGACTAGAGAATTTTAATAATTTTGATAACATTACTTTTTTTAACCTCACCGTCATGTAACTCAAGGAGAAAGAAGCATTAATGACTCATGTTGCAGATTCTCTGCTACTACTTGTCTAATTTTTAAAATCATTATTGTTTTTTGTTTGTATTTGAATTGTTTGTGTAAATCATTACTTTAGCTCCTCTTGCAATACATAATTCTCATGATGAAGTTCTTTTACTAAGTTTCAGAGAACTTAGTAAACTGATAATAATGATTCATTCATAATTCTCTGATAATTTAAGAAACTATCTTAGTTCATGTAGCATGTACTAAATATGGTCTTAATTGTTTACGCTTGTTGTTAATTATGTTTATATTTAGAGTACTTTTCAATAGATTTGCGTGTCTCCTAGTAATTTGCAACAAAAGTAATGATTCTCTGCTTCCCCATTATCTCAACATGCTTCCACTTAAAATATGTACTTGTAGTTTGGTTGTTTAGATTAATATAGGAGCTAAAGTTTGTTTAGATAACTATCATTTATGGTGTATAATCTCAGTCACTGAACCGTAAGGTTTGATGAAACGGTTTTTCACCAAACCGAATCAAACCCGGTCTGCTTATTTTCAAGAAGGGTTTTTCAACTCAAGTATCGGATTGTTCCTCTCGTGTTTGGTAGGGTTTCGACGATGACGGAGCTAGTTACGCCGGGAGACAAACTCGGGAACGCGACTGAGCTTAAAGCCGGCAAAGGAGCTTACATCAACGACGCCACCATCTACGCTTCCCTCACCGGAACCCGCCGGATTGTTTCTCCTCCTCCCGAATCCCCAGACCAGGTTCCACTGATTTCAAAATTAACCTCGTATGCCTCTCGTTTTCGTCAATTGAAACCCCCTCTATGTATATGCAGAGACCGATTGTGGAAGTTACGGGTCACAAGGCGCATGGACCTATTCCGGAGCCTGGTTCTGTCGTCATAGCAAGAGTGAGTCTACTGTTCTTCATTGGATTGAGAAGCCACGTTTGGGTCCTTATACTCTTGCTTAATCTTGATAGGTTACTAAAGTTACGCCTCGAATGGCTACTGCGGATATCCTCTGTGTTGGTCCAACTGCACTCTCTGAAAAGTTTGCGGGTATAATCAGACATGACGATGTTAGGGCAACAGAGATTGACAAAGTTGATATGTACCTGTCTTTCCGTCCTGGTGACATCGTTAGAGCTCTCGTTGTATCTTTTTTGACCGCGTTTTGAAGTTTTTGTATCTCTTATTTTGCAATCCTCTATAGCTTTATCTTTAGTGTGAACTTTCCTTAATACTGGATTCTTATAGCTGTCTCTTGGTGATGCACGGGCTTACTATTTGTCAACGGCTAAGAATGAGCTTGGTGTGGTCTCGGCGGAGAGTGCTGCAGGTAAAACAATTTTACTAACTCTTGGAAACTAATCAAGCGGAGGTTATAGATTCTATAGCACATCTGTCACATGTTCTCCTTTTTTTCTTGTTTTCTCATCGAAGTACAATATATGGTTTTTCATACTTCCGACTCGTAGTTCTCATTTAATCAATATTTGGACCTGGAGTATGTTAATATGTTTATGTATGTTCTACTGCTTCGTTAGAGTGTGTAGTTTCTTTTGAGTAATGGAAAAATTGCTGCTGTCTGGTGATTGTGCAGGTGAAACTATGGTTCCAATAAGTTGGACAGAGATGCAGTGTCCCTTGTCTGGCCAAACCGAGCAGAGAAAAGTTGCCAAGGTGGGTAGTTGAATTCAAGGCAATACATGGCTTCTCTGATAGAAAGAGGTGTGGTCTCTGCAACAAGAAAGACCTATGAGGTTGTTACAGTTTTGATCTTTTTTTCAGAACTTTAAACTTTTTGTCTAGTTATCAGTTGTAGAAATGTTTCTAGTTGTTTTATATCTACATCAAATTGGGTATATTTAATATACTTGGCATGTTCCTAAACCCAAAAGATATTTTATTGGTTAGAGGTGCTAATTACATTTAAAGTTTGAGAAAAACAGAGCTTTTGGAAAAACAAAACCATGAAGCTAAGGTCAATTAAGAGGAAATCTTAGATCACTTCTCATTCCCCTACAATAGGACATTTTCTTATTCTTTCAGGATTATAAACTCAAAACAGTGAAGTCCAGATACCAAAAATACCTTAAAATTGATACCGTTGTTAAGTTACCGGACATGTTTTTATAAAAGTAGAGAAGTCTTTATATGCTTACTATCAAATGAGACAACGTAATATCTTTATCGCCTGTACGTCAAGAACTCACAGAAAAGGAGCTGCCCATTTCAGTTTTTTCCTAGTACGTGACTGTAACGTACACGCTTCAACCACCAGCTAGCCCTTCGATATCCTTTCCATTTCATGATTCACCAGTCTAACATAGATATACAGTTTTATTCTAAGATTCACCAATCTAAAATAAATACATAAGATTGCGCCGTCATATATAAGCTCTTATTCTGATCAGGTAAGTATCATTTCTAGACTAATATTTGAAAGAGAAATGAGCGTAATAATTGGATTTGGTGGGTGGATCAAACAGAACATTCAACAGCCATTGAAGGTCAGTTTTATTACACGCAACACAAGAATTTTTGTTTTACTATTCGTCATTCTTGATTGTTTTTTTTTGTCAAAATGTTGTGAAAAGTTAGAAACTAATTAATGATTCAGTTTTTTTTTTGTAGGGTGAGGCCAAGAGATCTGAGAATGCCAAACCTAATTCAATGTCAGAGAAAGATAGTAACAATCAAGAACTATATTATGACAAAGAAGAAAATGAGAAGCAAGGAAAACTTTGGAGAGCTGCAGAGAAGAAGCAACCTTGGTATGATGCCCCTCCCAAGGTGGAGGTAAGACCAAATAGTTGTTATTTGTCCTTTAGATGCAGAGTCGGTCCTGAGTTGTAGAAGACCGCAAGTTTGGGAAAAAAAGGCTTCTACAAAAACAAATCATAATAACTATACCACTAAACTAAAGATAAATTCTTGAAAAATTGACCCGAAAATTATTTTAAAAATAATCTTAGCACATGAATGATTTGTTCGGTCCCAGAGTTATTTAGGTGAATTGTTAGAATATATAAAAGATATTAAACTTCACTTTTTTTTTATGTTTAAAGATGGAAAAGAAAAATGGTTTTTACCACATGAAGATAGAACTGACACTGGGATTGCCTCCAGAAGCAACCCACGAGCTTTTCACTAATCCAAACAACTTACCACTATTCAGTGACAAGTCTTGGCGCCAACATCTGGTTTTTCTCTTTCTTTTTTATCAGTATATGATTCAAATCTTGTATTGATAATCACAATATTGAGAGTGTACTCTCTATTTTTTGTTGATAAAGGTAAACAAAAAAAGAAAGGTTGTGATGAAGGATGGACCGAGGCGAATTGTGGAGCTGGAAAAAGCTGTGGCTTGGGATTTTCTATGGTGGTCTGGAGCTATGCCTATACATGTAAACCTCGATGAAAATTTAAAAGAGCATACAGTAAGAAGCTAGCTATATCCTTCACAACAATCCGTAGTTTATTTTTGTACCATGTTAAATTTAACTTTGTTTTTTTTTTCTTATTTTATGGATAGGCAAAATATAAAATACAGAAAGTGAAGTTCATGAAAGTGTTCGAGGGTAACTATAAAATTGAGCCATTATATGTAGATGCAGAACGGTTGTGCAAACACAAATTTCCGAAGAGTAATGAAGAATACAAACAATGTAGTGATGGAAATGGGAAAATTGCATCGAAAGTGACGATGAACCAATTCTTTCAGCTATATCCATTGTTTGACCTGCCTCCGGTTTCTTGGTATATCCGAAAAACCACGATCAAGACCACGAAGACTCTCCTCAAATTGCTCCAAGACTTTGGTGCCCTAATGCGAGTGTGAAAGTGATTTTAGCATTTTTTTACCAATGTTCACCTAATTAAAGACAAAAAAAGAAGTTAACCTCTAAAATGATAAACATTTAGATTTTTTATTCTATTTTGAATAACTTTGTACCATAATATCTACATATTAGTGGTACAGTTATTTATATTTTTCTAACCATATATATATTAGTCCATAATTTTAGTTAGTCAAAAACTCAAAATAAATACAAGAATCTAGCTATAACTGCACAGCCTTATTACTGTAGTTTTAGGGACCGTATATATATCCAGGAGTATGGAGGATAACGAGAGATCAGTGAAGAAGCGAGGTCTTGATCATTGGGACCGGAAAGAGCAAAGAGAGAGGGGTTGTGAAGGCTAGCCTGTTAGAATAAATCCATTTTCAGTAAAAGAAAATGGATTTTTAAAAAAAGGGAAAAATCAAGAAAGAGGGAAAGATGAAAAGAATAAAAATAAACAAAAAGGAAATCATGCTACAAAGGAAACTAATCACCAAGGAAATCATGAAAAAAAATACAAACAAATAGAATGGAAAAGGTTATAAGTAAAACCTCTATAAATTAATTATGTTGGGACTTTGAAATTTATTAATTTAGAGAGATATTAATTTATCGATAAATTAATATTTATTAATTTATATAGAAAAGTTAGTTTTAATCAATAAATTTTCCCCAAAAATGATTAGATGATGTTATATTAAGAAATTTATAAAAATAAATGCATATATGCAAAGTTACAATTGTTAAGCTTAAAATCCACAATATATATGTTTTAATAACACATTGGATTATCTACATGAAAATGATAAAAACATTGGAAGTTCAAAGTTTACAAGAAAATATGACGAATATCATTAATGTTGATGTTGAAATTAAAACAATATTATGCATAAATAATCAATTGTCATATCCACAACTTTTTAAGAGTCTTAAATACATATCAAAAAGATAATAGAATTCTCCTTTTTATATAATAAATAAAATTAAAGACAAATTTTAAGGAGATATCAACTTTAAGTTAAAAAAAGAAGCAACAATATGATTATATTTTAGTGTACATATATGATCTTAGTTATATAAGCATAATATAAATGATTATTAATTTATGATATAATTGGACCATATATTTACATGGAACTTTCTAGAAAATTATTATCTTATTATCTTATCGAATTTAGCCAAATTTTACATTGGTCCGACTCGGGACCGGATATTTTTATTATTTTAGAGAGATTATTAATTTATCGAGTATTAATTTATAGTGGTTTTACTGTAATAAAAATTGTATGGAGAATCATATCTCTATAATTAGGGAGCTTAGACTTCAAATTTTATTTTATCAGAGAAAATATAAACTAAAGAGAAATTCAATCACAAAAAAATACAAAATCAAAATTTAAAAAGAGAAGTGTAATTAATAGAAAAGTTTTGGGAAATTGTGGAGAAAGGGTCCTTCCACCAAACCCAAATCCAAAATCAAATATACAAATCTTGTTGGATCACTAACCTCACATAAATCAAAGTACCATGTGATGATGGACCAACAAAATAATTACAATCACACAGAGGAAGATTGTTACTCCAAAAAAAAAAAAAAAAAAATTCATCATGGTATAGTATTTGCAAGAAAAATAATCATAATGAAAAAGCTTGTTATTTCAGGAACAAGGAAGAAATGTCATAAGAGAACAAACAAGAATATATGTGTGGCGAGACTTGTCAATGTTCATTATGCAAAGTACTGCCAAAACAAGTTTAACGCCTAAACTAACTTATGTCAAAGCCATGAAGAAACAAAAAAGTTTCCGCATTATTCTTCACTGTTCTTTACCAAATTTGCCTTCTACAATTTTACATTTCAAATCCCGAAAAGGAAATTGAGTACGATTAACTAGCTAGGCTGAGTTACAAAAAAATTGAGCAATCTCAAGTTTAGTGACCTCTCCATCTCCTCTTTCCTAAGGTAGGTCTTTTCTATACGTCAAAACATCACGAGAATTGAGCTGCATGTCGTCATTTAGTGTTTTCCATACGTAAAACAAAGCATAATACACGTTTTATTTAAAATTCTTCAAAATGAAAATAAAAGCTCTAGCTCTAACCGTTGATGGTGCTCTTACCAAGTATTGTTTATGAACTAAATACGAGAAAATGAGGATGTTTTCTGGATTGGGTAGCTGGATCAGTCAAAACAACCAACAACCTGTTAATGTCAGTTTGATTCCCAAGGAACTCAAATTAGTATATATTACTAAAACTAGATGATGATTATATTAATTTGTTATTGTAGTCCGAATCGAAGAGTTCTACGTCAGTCTCAGAGACAGATTCCAATAATCCCCCTGCTAAGAAGAAGATATATTATGACGAGAAGGACACAGAGAAGCAAATGAATCTTTGGTCTGATGCAGAGAAGAAGCATCCATGGAAAGATGCCCCTCCTAAGGTGAAGGTAAGACCAAAAATCAGCTCACATGCAAAATCTCAATCACTAAAGAATTATTATTCATATATATATTTTATATGTTTGAAGGTAAAAACAATAAAGGGTATATGCCATATGAAAATAGAATTGACAGTGGGGTTGCCTCCGAATGGAGTTTATGGAATGTTCACTAATCCAAATAACATAGAATTCTTCACGATGGACGGCAAGAGTGGGCGTGAACTTCTGGTTTTGTTTCTTAATTATCATTCATTGATTCCAATCTAATATTAGTTATAGAAATTCTTCAAATTTTGATGATTTTTTTTTCTTATGAAGAAAAACAAATCAAGAAAGGTTCTGAAAGAGGATGGACCAAGGCAAATAGCTAAAGTGAAGAAAGCCTTGGCTTGGGACTTCTTGTGGTGGTCTGGGGCTATCCCCATAGAATTAATCGTCGACGAAAATAAACAAAATCTTACAGTAAGACAGTACCATACAAAAATCACGATTTTTTTTTCGTTTCGTACTGGTGAAACATAACATGCAGCCTTTTCTTGCTTCTTTTTGTTGGGTAGGCAAAATATAAGAAAGAGAAAATGATGTTCATGAGAGTGTTTGAGGGTAACTATAAAGTAGAGCCACTATATGTCGATTCAGAACGTTTGTGCAACAACATGATACCAAAGAATCGAGAAGAATACATGAAATGTAGTGGTGGATTAGGCAAGATTGGATCGAAAATTACTATGGACCAATACTTTCAGCCATATCCTCCTTTTAATCTGCCACCATTTTCTTGGTATATTAGGGAGACCACCATCAAAACCACAATAACTCTGCTAAAAATGCTTCAGAATAAGAGTGCCATTTTGCGAGAGGTTTAACCATGTAATCAACATACTTCATGGATAACACTAGTCTAAATTAAATGATGTTTCACCTCTTTATGTTGTAATTTGTATAATTTTATATTTCTCTTATTTATATTTCCTATTTTTTGTAACAATTTTACCATATTAATTGGTGGTCCAGTGGTCTTTCAGAATTATCGAAGTCACTAGTCCAGATTCTAAAATCTTGTTAATAACCTCCTTATGTAACACAGAACGTGTATGAATCTACCACCATCTAAATTAATGTGTCACCTATGTAGCATACTGCATACGAAAAATGTCATGAACCACCTTTTTGTTTTGCATGTATAAAAATTGAGAAATTGCTATAAATACACATTTCCACATATCCAAAATCACAAATACCCACCCTTCTTTATTCTAATCACATATATATCTATTAATGAATTTTTGATACAATTATGTACCATTAATTTACCAAAGTTATTTTTCATTACAAATGATAATTTTGTTAGGTTTTACGGTTTTAGGATCTAGGTTTACTAAAATTATAGAGTTTATGTAACTTAGAGTTTTTAGGGTCTAGGATTTAGGGTAAAACCCTTACAAAATTAGGGTTTAATTTTTAAAACCTAGTATGGTTTAGATTTTAGGGGTCTAAGGTCTATTAGAGGTCGGAAGATTTTTGGGGGTTCAGAATTTTAGTGTTTATGCATGGATTTCAGGGTTTATATTTTTTTAAGACTTCATTGATATTTTGTTTAGTATAATCTTTCAATTATATTCAACTAAATTAAATCACCCTTAACTTATATGAAAGAATTGGAAGAAAAAAATAATAGGAACACTGATTTACACAATGTAGAGAAATAGGACACAAAGAGGATATGAAGGTGAAATAATTTTTTTTTTTTATTATTCATAATTACATAAATCAGATATCCAAATAAGAGGTGCACTTAGGTAAGTTATTGACAATATATTCGCCTGTACAGCAATATAACTCACGAGAATTGTATTGCCACCTTTGTTATTTTCGCCATACGCTAGACTTAACGTACGCTTCCTATACAAAAATAAAATAAAAACTTAACGTACACCAAACCTTCACAATTCAGACATTTAATCGAAAACGATAAATACATAGAGTCTTCAGATCATCATATTGTCGTGTTCACAGGTTAGCATCGTTTGTTGACAACAACTCGAGAACGATATGAGATTGTTTCCTGGATTTGGTGGCTGGATCAATCAGAACACTCTACAGAATCTTAATTAATGTTAGTTTCATTTCAAAAAACCAAGAGAACTTCAGAGTGTCAAATAGATTTTTAGAGATGATGATTCCAGTTATTGTTGTAGGCTGAGTCCAAGAGATCCGAGAATGATAAATCTAAGTCGGCGTCCGAGAATGACACTAGTAATGCCCCTACTAAGGAGAAGAAGATATATTATGATGAAGCTGAGGAGGGTAAGCAAGATAAACTTTGGCATGATGCAGAGAAGAAAGAACCTTGGCATGATGCCCCTCCAAAGGTTAAGGTAAGAGCTAGTCAGAAAATCACTAAATATAACCTCAATGCTTAAAATTTTTGTCCTCGTAGCAAAGATCCCAATTTTTTTATTATGTATTTAATATTTGAAGGTGACAAGAAAAAAGGGTATCATCCATATGAACATAGAATTCACAGTGGGATCGTCTCCTTATACCACCTACGACCTTTTGACTAATGGAACTGCATTCTTTGATCACGATAAATGGCGCCCAATTATGGTTTTTCGATATTTTCATTATGTGAATCTATTGTTGTATTAGTTTAAATCAATAATTAAGACTGCTATATATTTTTTCTTATAAAGGAAAACAAATCAGTAAAAGTTTTAAAGGAGGATGGACCGAGGCAGATCACAAAGGTCAAGAAAGCTGTGACGTGGGACTTTCTTTGGTGGTCTATACCTATCCCAATGTATCTTATTGTGGATGAAAACAGAAAAGATCTTACAGTAAGAAGCTTCTCTACATATATATATATATTTCCTAATAATTCAAATGTTTTTTTTTTGTAAGCTTAACTTGGGTTTCTCTTGTTTATTGTGGAAAGACAAAATATAAGAAAGAGAAAATAATGTTTCTGAAAGTGTTCGAGGGTAGCTATAAAGTGGAGCCACTATACGTAGATTCAGAACGTTTGTGTAGGCACAAGTTGCCTAAGAGTCGAGAAGAATATAAATCATGTAGCAATGGACAAGGAAGGATTGCGTCAAAGGTGACAATGAACCAATACGTTCAGCCATATCCTCCTCTTAACATACCCCCATTTTCTTGGTATATTTGTTATATTTCTATCAAAACCACAAAATCCGCGCTCAAAGCACTTCAAAAGACGACTGTTGTCCTTCGAACGGCTGATCGAAGTGCTATATATAGACACAAAGACATCAAGCAACAAACACGAAAACAAATAGCATAGATACATTTACACAAATATGTTTTACGTTGTAAGTTTAATATAATTTTTAAATTCTTTGTAAAAGGTTTGTTAGCAAAAAACTCAAGTTCAACCTAGGACTTTCATTAGCTTAAGGCGAACTCGATTCAATGTTCTTATCCGTTTAGTCAAGGTAATATTGGGCTCTTCAAAGCTCATCCAAACTCTCCATTAGTATGATAATGTCCGTTTTGGACTATATCCCAAAGCCCTCACGGTTTTTCATATTGTGCTCCTCTTACTAATGAGAGGATCTCTTGACTTATATATCACTCATTGTCTAAACTTCTAATGTAGACTTGGATTGATATCCCAACAATTAAGACACTAGATGAAGACAGGGTGAAGTCGTTTTAAGTCGTATAAACTCGATTCAATGTTAAGTACTTCATCTGCGTCTCTTTAATGCTTGTGTAGACAACAACTTCTACCTACTTGGGAAGTCGTTCTAAATGCATGAACTGATGAGACGTTTTTAATTTGTTTGATCTATGAACCGGTCCAACAACATATCGATTGACTATTAATTTCATTATCATATGAAGGGGTTAGATGCTGAAATGGACGATAACATTTATGTTGGTTGTTTGATTATCGACACATACCACTAACATTTTTCAAACTTTGTAGTATATTTACTTTTCATAATCTTTGAACACAGTCGGTCAAATATAATCAACCACCATGGTAAGCACTTAGTGGATTTTTTTTTTTTTGAATAAAAAAAACTATATAAGGGCACATTTGCGGACTAGAAGAAACTAAAGATGCAGTGAAGTCGTATTAACATATTGATTCGTTTACCCACTACCACCTCTAAATGCAGCGGTTGCTGGTTTACCTATTACCATCGTTTGCGGGTGACTGGCTATGATGACAATGATTGTAATCATTTTTATAACGTTTTTGTGTCACTCAAAATCCCACAAAACTACAAGGTCCTTTTCAAAAACGTTTATGGTAACAAGTGGCAAATTTTCCTCTTTTATATTTTTTTTCCGACCATAGATTAATATCGATTGGGCTACAACTGGATGACACCAATAACCAAGTCATGCATAATGTAGAGTGTAGAAAGTGGGATTTGGTGTCATTTACCTTTTGTGGACTAACCAATTACCACTAGGCCAAAATCACTTGTGCCCTATTCTATATTCTTTATCTTCCAATAGTAATAAAAGTGTATGAAAATTCAAAATTTCAAAAGAAAGTAGAAAATTAAATTTGCCAATTCTTTGCAGTTATTTTCAAATAGAATTATATATATATATATATATATATATATATATATTTTGTGTGTGTGTGTGT
Organism: Odontarrhena argentea; assembly: GCA_900406245.1. Classification (NCBI taxonomy): domain Eukaryota; kingdom Viridiplantae; phylum Streptophyta; class Magnoliopsida; order Brassicales; family Brassicaceae; genus Odontarrhena; species Odontarrhena argentea. The sequence goes on along the minus strand of OVAF01000132.1, from coordinate 41,212 downwards.
GTGTGAAGCAAAATATCAACAATCTTTACCAAAAAAAGAAACAAAAATAAAAACCCACATTTTATTTATTAGTATTTAGATTTTTTTCGAAGATAAAGTTATTAAAAACAAAGAAAATATTAAAATTATTTTTTTTTTTAAACTAAAAAAATATTAAAAACATTTTTTCTCATCTTCTTAAAAGGATTTTCATGTTATGTTCATTTTTTCAGTTCCAGTTTTATAGAATTGGTTAGATTTGTAAGTTTCAAGTTTATAAAATATTTGATTTGATATTATTTAATTATTTATTTTATTTATTCAAATTTAAATTGTTCGTGTGAACAATATAAGTATATATGTATATATATATATATATATATATATATATATATATATATTTATTCATTTATCTACTTTAGTATTTTTTTATTATTAGTTATGTTATATAATGGAATAAACTTGTACACACCGAGCTGAATCGAAACATTATTGGTTTTTATATGGTTCCAACAATAGAATATCAAGAAAATTTAATTGTAACCTACCCAAAATACAAATAAATTTTATTTGATTTAGGTTTAATAAAATTGAATAAAACAAAATATTTTTAAAGATTACCTTTTCGTGACTGATTATAAATATTTGCTAAAAAAAAAAAAAAAAGATTACCTTTTCGTGCGAGACATCTTTAATAATAAATTGTTTGCCCTAAATTCAATAGAAATGAAAATGAAAGGGTCGCTAATCTTATTTATGTTTATAGCCATGAACTAAGATCGATTAGCCAAAGATCTCATGTTGAAGTTGTAAATAATTCTCTTCTATCTTGAAGTCATAACAAGGCAATGGTTTCTCTACATTCGCCAATCGTCTGGACAACGAACTTGTTTGGATGGCTTCGACTATGGATAATTTATCTAGAATCAAGACCTACACATCATCCGGTAGGCTGCTAATCCGTTCACCAATTTCCATCGGATCAACAATGATTTGTTTTCCTCTTCCATCTTGAAATAGTGATGTATCCATTGGCAAGATTAATATTGAAACATACAAGTTTTGTGAGCGAGATATAGAGGAAGATTTTCAGTTTGATAAAAAATTTTATGGTAAGTAGCATACTCCCATTGAGTATTACCAATCCTGCAAGTATTGGCACCAACGATCCGGGCATTGTTTCTTTCGCCGTTTGACAAATCAAAAACAAAACAACAATTAGATGTAGGTGGAGAAGTGAAAGCCGTGAAATCATTAGACATCTCGCTAGCGGATAAACTAATGAGTTCACGAGAAAACGATCGAAGTAGCACATCTTAGGAGAATGATCACTGGCAAGAAGTAACTAACCCTCCTTCGCGTATAACACTTCTATATCCTGAATCTCGGGATACTCTATGAAGTATGTCATTTACCGCATGGGATCATACAACTCAAAAGCCGTATTTAAAGCCGAGGAAAACGAGCACTTCATGAGCCAATGAGAGATGGTTACTTCTTCTTAGCAGTTAGCAGCGCTAGATTTGTACCACGAAAATCCATAAACTGTTTATGGCTTTCCATTTGTACACATAAATTGTTTACGGCTTCCTTGGCTCATGAAGTGCTTGTTGTCCTTAGCATTAATTACGTCTTTTGAGTTGTATGATCTTGTGCAGCAAATGACAACTTCATAGAGTAAGATGGAAGTGTTATACGTGAAGGAGGGATGATTACTTTTTGGCATCAATCATTCTCCTAAGATGTGTTTCGTCAATCCGTTTTCTCATGAGCTCATTACTTTGCCAACTAGTGTGATGTGTAATGATTCCGCTACTTTCACTTGTCCTCCTACATCTAATGATTGTTTGGTTTTCGGTTTGTCAAACGCCGGAAGAAACAATATGAGGATTGTTGGAGTTAATACTTGTAGGATTGGTGATACCTAGTGGGTGTCTACAAGCCATATATATATATATATATATATTTTAAACAAAATCTTCCTCTGTATCTCGCTCACAAAACTCTTATGTTCCATTATTGATCTTGCCAATGGATACACCACTATATCCAGATGCAATTCAAAAGGTAAACAATATGTTTCGATCCGTTGGAAAAGGATGACCAGATTAGCAGCCGACTTGATGATGTGTTTGCTCATGTTTCTAGAGAAATTATCCACAGTCGAAGCCATCAAAAAAACTTTGTTGTCTAGGCAATGGGAGAATTTGTAGAAACAATTACATTTTTATCTCTTCAAGAAGAGAAAAATTTAAAACTTCAACATGGGATCTTTGTCTAATCGATCTCAGTTCATATTTATGATAAATCAATTTGACGTGGGAGGAAGTTAGATCTAAAGTGAATCAATTGTCTCCTAGTTTTTAATTTTTTCTAATTATTCATTTTTGTTTAACCCTTAACGACATGACATATTGATGCGATGAACACATCATCATCATTACCAATTCTCCAAATGGTCTAAACCCAAACTAAGAATGGACGGTGGTGATGCCAACTATGAGAGATATAACATAACAACTCTCTCTGGTATAAAATGGTGAGACCATTTGGGGATTTGGTGATGATGCTGATCTGTTCATCACATAAATTTTCATGTCATTAAGGGTAAACAAAATGAATAATAAGAAAAAAGTTTGAAAACAAAATGGTTCAACACATGCATGAAGGAAAATTTATAGAATTTGCCATTTTCTTCGTGGAACTTTTAGTTTAGAGGTTTTTTGAAAATGAAGTGATTCTTCTGAGGCATTTTACCTGCTACTGGAACAAGCATGGGACTATTCCAACAACTTACTGTTAACGTGGAAAAAATGCAAGATGTGAAGAAAAACGATATTCACTATATCTGAAGTGAATATTTCCTAAAGATCCTAGCTCAAAAAGGTTTATTAAATATAAAAGGGATTGAAACACTTTTTTTATGGTTAGTCGTTCAAGCAAAAAAAACTAATGTTGAGCTTTTGTGGTTATAGAGAGTTTGATAACTCTGTACGAACAAAAAGTCTATTGATCAATAAGGAATCAGCTAGAGCTTGTTATAGGATTAGAATTCATTTAATGTCAAATTAAGCTTGTGTCTTTGGTGTTGTGTAAAACTATTTTAAGGTTCTTTGAGAAGAATTCTAATAAAGTGAAAATATAGTGTTATGTATTGGAAATTTACTTGTGTTTAATTCATCTGCATTTACGGTTTCGAGTTTGTATTGCAATATATATATATATATATATATATATATATATATATATAAGTATAATATGAGCATTGTGTATGACAATTTTCCAAGAGAATGGACGGAGAATTCATATCAATGATCAAACTAAACCTAAACTAAAAAAATTGACATTAACACATAAATTCAAAAGAAATTAAACCCAACGCTTGTACTGTGCAACAAGTATATATTCATAAATCCAAACAAAAACAATCAAACATGACAATAGCTAGAAAGAAGGTAGCAATCATCATTTTTTTCATGGGGGAAAAAATCTAGATCATGAAAATCATTGCAAAGTTAACAATTCCTTACACACAAATTGATTGGATTAACGATCTAACTTGATTAAGCAAGATGCAAACACAAAAACTACTATTATGGAATTTAGTAATTGTTAATAAACAAATATCAAATTGTATCAGATCAATATCAGGTAGAAAATCAAAATTAAAATAAACCTAATCAGACCATAATAATCACACCCATTAAACAACATATGAATCATTATAAAGTTAAGAACTTTTGAAGTAAATCAAACAACCATAACATAGAAAATTAGGAAAAGTATCAAAGCCCCTCAAAAGAAACTTGAAATCCAATAGCAAAGTTACAGCATCAATCAGACCAATTTCAATTTTTTGAAGAACTTAGACAGAAATACAAACCTTGAAAAACATACCTCAGAAGAATAAAGTAGGGAGGAAGAGGAAATTAAACTATTATTCTCCATCAAGTTTAGCGGCTCCAATGTCCACCTCTCTGGCAACTTCGATGTAAGATCCATCTCTTCAAGGTTATGTGTAAGATCCAACTCCATCATTCCCAATTTCTCACAAAAACAAAGTTAAAGATTGAAGACGAAAACAGTAGGGAAAAAATAACCAAGTGTATGAGATTGTGAAAGAGAAAAGACGAGTTTGATATGATTTTTGTTCTTCTTATTCATCGACAGGACTGAGAATCATTTATAGATTTAAATATCTCTGTAATCGACAAATATGAGATTCCAATATAGAGGCGGAACAAAGATAATAGGCTAGGGGTAAGAAAGTCATTTCACATAGAGGAGTGCCCTAATTGAAAAAGTCTTCTAAGAAATAGATATTTTAAAACTATCAACAATATCGCTAGTTTTTTTTATAATTTACCTCCAACTTACGAGGTAAAAATCAGACATCACACACGAGTCTCTAAACTAATATAAATAATTCACTACTGCGTATGGGATAAACTTATATCTTTTTTTCTTCTTTTTTCTTTTGCAGTAGAGATAAACTTAGATCATATTCAAAAACTATATTAGTGCTTCTACGGATCACCGTTAATAGATCAGCCAGAGAACCATCACTTTAATAAACCCCAATTAATCAAAAGCAAATATTTTCTCAGAGAACCATACAAACCCGACGAGAATTCTAAATCTTCTTAAAAAAAAATTATCTAGCAGAATCACCTTAATACTTTAACAAAAGAGAAACTACCCCTAAAACAAAGCCAATCCAAAAGAATGGGGAAGATTTATACTCTTCATAATTGAACGATTAAAATTTGATGGAGAAGAGATCTAAAAGCAAAACGGAATTTGACCTCTTCAAAGAAAGACTTGGAGAAGCCTTAAGAAAATAGAAGGCAAGAGAACAAACCGAAACAGAATCATTGTTCGGATCCAAGCCTGAAAAACTCCGATTAAATCTGGAAAAAAAAAAAAAAACTAAAAGGTGGGGAAAGGTTTCTCTCTCTGAAAGATCTAGAGTATACATAAAGAAAAACCACGGCCCTAAATCTTTTTGTGTATATTCTTGATATCGAATTGATTTATATAATCTTTTCTTTGTTTGCCACATAACCATTATTTTGCCAAGTAAGCATGTATGGGCTTTTTGGGCTTTGTAAAGTCTTAATAGTAATTGTTAATGATTTTTTTTTTCTTTTTTAACTGACACATTTTGATATTAAGAATTCAGTATGAACGGAGAAACTATAGATGAAAAGAAAGAGAAGAATTAATTTCGGCCCATTGAAAAGTCATTTTAGCTGAGCCCAAACTTGAGCAAAATGTTCTTATGTATTTTTATCTCAACCATAACTAATTAACAAAATGTATATACACAAGAGAGCCCCTAATCATTTCATCAATAATCACAATAGTTGAATGCATTGGCTAATTATTTTCCTAAAAAAATAATTTCCTATTGACGCTTGTTATTTGTTAAAATAAACAAATTTGCAAACATAATAACTATTGTATTTTTATTACAAAAAATTAATGAAAATCAATTATTTGACATATAATAAATGCCTAATGTGACAACCTCCAAATTTTTTTTATTATTTGCACTTCACACCACAACAAACAAAAATTCAACAAAACCAACCCATAAACATTAATTAGACTTCGCGGATCCTCACATTCAATCTCCTTACCCAAATCAACTGAAGAATCACATGAAATACATCAAACCTCTTAGCCGAATAATTTACCTCAAAAGTCTCCTTACCTCTAACACTCTCTGGTACATTCTTAGATACTGTCTTGGCGATACCATAGTCAAGATCGTCTTCAAATTCAGTATGTCCTGAACGAAAACGATCCCAAAAATTGATTTTCAGCTCAGAACATCACTGAATGGAGGGACATATAGCCTGAGTTTATTGGAAGGGAAAAAAGCTGAAAAATACACGAACTTATTTTCGTCTGCTGAAAAAATACACGAACTTTTAGCGTTGTCATATTAATACACAAACTCATTAATTTGGACAGATTAATACACGAACTTATTAAATTTTTCGGATTAATACACGAACTTTAGGCACCGTTGTCAGATTACTCTCATTCTTCTTCCTCAAATCAATTTATTTTTAGAATTTGAAAAAAACCCAAAAATTTAATATTTTAAAAATGCAAAAAATTATGAAATAAATTTTAGAATGTTTTATAATATTTTATAGGGTTTTAGGGTTTATAATATAAGGTTTAGGGTAAGAAATCTAATCCCTAAAATTTTAAACATTAACAAAGGTTTTATACACTAAACTCCTAAAACATAAACCCTAAAACCTTAAAACTTAACCCAAATACTTCTTAAACACTAAAATTCAACCCTAGAAACTTACAACCCGTAATCCTAAATTTTTAAACCTAAATTAAAATTTATGGTTTAAAATGGGTAATCCAATGTAATTTGTAACATTTAAGGTTTACAAAATTAGGATTACGTGTTGTAAATTTTTAGGGTTGAGTTTTAGTGTTTAATAAGTATTTTTGTTTAAGTTTTAAGGTTTTAGTGTTTATGTTTTAGGAGTTTAGTGTTTAAAACCTTTGTTAATGTTTAAAATTTTAGGGATTAGATTTCTTACCCTAAACCTTATATTCTAAACCCTAAAACCCTATAAAATATTATAAAACATTCTAAAATTTATTTCATAATTTTTTGCATTTTTAAAATATTTATTTTTGGGTTTTTTTAAAATTCTAAAAATAAAGTTATTTGAGGAAGAAAATGAGAGTAATCTGGCAACGGTGACTAAAGTTCGTGTATTAATCTGAATAATTTAATAAGTTCTTGTATTAATCTGTCCAAATTAATGAGTTCGTGTATTAATCTGTCCAAATTAATGAGTTCGTGTATTAATATGACAAAGCTAAAAGTTCGTGTATTTTTTCAGCAGACGAAAATAAGTTCGTGTATTTTTCAGCTTTTTTTCTTATTGGAACTGGGACGCAACCCGAGTAAAGGGCCTCAACGATCTTTGAACTTGCCACCTCGTAAGCACTAGGACACATGCAAAAATTACTCAACTTTCTTGTGCATTAGTTCACATATTTAAGAATTTTTTTTACATTTTTTTTTTGCATGATCTCTAAAGATGTCAAAAGTACTTAGGCATTCATATCATTTGGTAATTTTTGAATTAAAATTTCATGTGTATTAATTAAAAAATTTAAGAATTTTAAACATTTTTTTATGATCTTTAAATTTGTTCAAAATATTTAGACACTGATATAATTTTCTAATTTCGCATAAATACTTAACTTTAGATGTTTTGTATGATATCTAAATATGTTCAAAATATTTTGACATTGACATTTGCCAATGTTTTACAATATACTCAACTTTCCGTTTTCTTAACCCACAAATTTAAGAATTTTATATATATATATATATATATATATATATATATATTTTGGTCATGTTTCAATTCAATCCTCGATTTTCTTTTTTTGAGCCATATAAAAACCAATTAGGTTTCGATTCAGTTCGGTCTTTACAAATTTATTTCGTTATATAAAATAATTTGTAAGAACATTAAAGTGGATAAATATATATATATATCGTTCACAAGAGCACTTAAAATTTGAATAAAAAAATAATAATTAAATTATACCAAATCAAATATTTCATAAACTTGAAATTTCCAAATCTAACCATCTAAAAATTAGTACTGAAAAAATAAATTAAGAAAAAGGAATTGAAGACATCGTAAAACTCTTTTTAAGAAGATGAGTATTTTTTTTTAGTTTGTTTTAAAGGTTTTCAATATTGTCTTCATTTTCTTTTAATACAAATTCTTTTTATGATGAGAAATGTTATAGATCAATGCTCTTATGCTTTTCTTGGGAACTATGGTCAGATGAATGTCACTTTCTTTCCAAAGCTTGAGATTCGTTTATGTTCTGACCTGTACGTCATTAACTCACGAGAATTGTACTCTCCACTTCTTTATTCCGCCGTACGTAAAACTTAACGTACAACATTCTCTCAAGATTCAAACATTTTAATCTTTCTCACCACAAAATAAACACGAACAGTTTCTCTTGTCCACATCAGCTAAGAATCGTGTGTGCATGGACTAAAACTTCAGAGACAAATGGATGTATATCCTGGATTTGGAGGCTGGATCAATCAAAACGCTCAACAGCCTCAAACTGTTAGTTTTACTTCAATCAAAAAGATGAAACCACGAACACCTAATGATTCTATTTATTGTTGTAGGCTGATCCAAAGGGCTCCGGGAATATTAAATCTAATTCGGAATCAGGGAATGACAGAAAGAGTGACCCTCCTAAAAGAAATAAGATATATTATGACCAAGCTGAGTGGGATGAGCAAGACCAACTTTGGCATGAGGCAGAGAAGAAGCATCCATGGCACGATGCGCCTCCAAAGGTGAAGGTAAGAGCAAATCACAAAAGTCGTGATATATATATATATATATTTTGTACTATCAAGAACAGAGAAATATACCAAAACAATTATGATATTAATTGAAGGTAACAAGAAAAAAGGGTATGTGCCATATGAACATAGAATTCACAATGGGAATGCCGCCTGACGGAGTCTACGACCTTATGACCAATGGCACTGCATTCTTCGACGATGTCAAGTGGCGCAAACTTATGGTTTTTATCCTTCTTCTTTACATTCAATGATTCTATTATGGTATTAGGTGTTGAGACTTTTATTTCTCTTATCTCTTATGAAGGAAGATAAATCAGTACATGTTCTAAAGGAGGATGGACCGAGACAGATCACCAAGGTAGAGAAAAAGGTAGCTTGGGAGTTCCTTTGGTGGTCTGTCCCTATCCCAATACACTTAATTGTCGATGAAAACAGAAAAGTTCTTAAGGTAATAAACTTCTCTACACAAAATCAGTTGTAATAATATTTTGTCTTGGAAAACTTAACTTAGGTTTCTCTTGTTTGTTATGGAAAGACAAAATATAAAAAAGACAAAATAATGTTCCTCAAAGTGTTCGAGGGTAACTACAAAGTGGAGCCAATATATGTAGATTCAGAGCGTTTGTGCAACCACATGGTGCCAAAGAGTCGAGAAGAATATAAAAAATGTAGTGGAGGGCAGGGAAAGATTGCGTCCAAAGTGACAATGAACCAGTACTTTCAGACATATCCACTTCTTAATATTCCGCCGTTCTCTTGGTACATTCATCGGATCACTATCAAGACCACAGTAAACCTGATCAAAGCGTTACAGAATTCGGGTGTCGTGATTCGAGGGGCAGATCGAAGTGCTCTCAATAAGAATACATCCAGCAACAAACAGGGAAAACACCAGCCTATATGATCTTACGCCAATATACGTTAAAATTTCTAAATTTCATATATTTTGATATATGTTTATGATATTTTATAATATAAAGAAATGAAGTTGGCTCTAGGACTTTCATAACCTTATGACCATAAACTGGATTGGATAGAAGAACATTGTTTTTTATTCTAGGGTCCATATCCCAAGCATGGTGACAAATGTTGCATGCGAACATATAAATCCAATGGTTACATCTTCAAATCGTATTGGCAAAAAGGAAAAGATTGTTTATGAAGTAAGAGAGAGAGAGAGATGTATGAGAGAGAGGGAGAGAAAGGTGAGACAGACGGCTGATGTGTTGTGTTTTGTAAATAATCTCATGTTTTGGTTCATTTTCAGTCACATTGTGCATTTAGTCCGCTTGAGAGTCTTTTGTTAGTATTGTTGCATTTTGCATCGCATATTTGTATTTCTAGTATCTAAATGGAGAAACCACTCAAGAAGCTCAGAATGGAGATGTAAATGACCTTGGAGAATTTTCTCGGGAATTTAGAAGAGAGTGAGACATGTTTGACAAAGCAACTTTTGGCTTGAAGACTTCATCTGATGGGTCTCAGTATTAAGGATAAATGATGATCTAATGTTTCTCTGTATTCTCTTGAAGTTTTGGTACCATATAGAGGAATGAGTTAGATAACTTTGACGCTTGGAATTATGCCATTTAAAGCTCTGGTGAAGAAGTTATAGGTGTTTTATTGAAGACTGGTCCATGATGCGCACAACTGAGTAAAGAGGAGATTATGACTAGGGCATTTGCCTAGGGCATTTCAGAGAGTTTACCGATCATAATCACCGGGAGGTTCCAGGGAGTGTTTACTCAGTGTGAAGTGAAGAAAACGGCTCTTATCCACGAAGTTTAACGGCCGCGGGTGAAATCATGTGCATTTGGCTGGTACGGGGAAAAATTTGTATTCGGTTGTTCCAGTGATCCTAACAGGTGTGCCCAACAGCCAAATTCGCTTTTTTTCCCCCCGCTGAGAAGCCTCTGACCAAGACAAAAAAATTGACCATTTTCTTATATAAATACCAAATTATCATTAGTTTTCTCCAAGCCTCTTTTGATTTTAGAACCCTAAAACTCCTTTTTAATTGTTGAAAAAAAAAGCTCTTTTATAATTAAACTCTTTCTTGCTTTGTTTATGAGATTTTAAGTTTAAGATCTTGGCTTAATCATTGTGGTTAATCTCTCTTTTAATTATGCTTAGTTTAGATTCATTCATTGTTATATCCAGAGGTTTGGATTGATGATTAGTGGTGGTTAGGGTTGGGTAATTTTTATATCCTTCAGTATTTTGGAGTTTAATTCTTGCTTAGAATTGATCATTCTAGGTTTGAACTTAGGTATTAGTCTTGCGCGGAAAGTTTTTAATGAAATGCTTGAATGAACAAATTACTTGGCTTATTTAATTTGTTTAGCCATTGGAAAAGGATGGTAAATGGATTGGTGGTTTATGGAACTTGCTTGTAATGCTTACTTATTAGTATTATCACAATCGGGAAATCAGTGGTATTTGGTAATTAGTGAAATGATTAAGACCATGGGAATGACTTAACCTATAATTAGTGATTCCTCGCGTAGGATATTGGTTAATTGGAATCCAACCACCACTAGTTACATATTAGATCACCTAGATCACTTGCTAGTTACACATTATATCAACAAGTTTCAAACACATCAAAAGCAATCAACGAATGTCAGATTAAACACAGAAGTGTCAAAGCACATAAACCCGAAGGCCCTACTTTAACCTCGATACTCTTCCAGTCACTGTCACTAAAGTCAATGGGAGAACCCCCAACTAGCTCATCCATAATTTCCAGGTCAGCAAGAAATTAATATGCAACCAACGTGTCATTTTCCTCCATAAAAAAAGTCCTTTACATAATTGTTCTTTTTTTTTTTTTTTGATAACCGTGGGGATCCTAAAGGCTTTCTGGACCCAAAGACTAATCCCACGAGGCCTTGCATCCGGTTACGTGTTATTCCAACTTAATGGCACGGCTAGATTAATGTTACGCCTTTACATAATTGTTTCTAAGGCTTTTATCATTTGTTTTAACTAGGAGACTATATGGTTTATATATGATTATTCACTAGCATCACATGTAGCAATTAGCTATGTTGCACGCGCGGGGACGCCTAATCACTGAAGTCTCCCGTCTTGGAAACGTTTGGGAGATGGGACGGCTCGGGGACGACTTGGAAACGTCCCTACACGTCTCAGTATGAAATGATATATTTCATAACCATAAAATCTCAAATTGAAATGGAAAAAAACATACAAAACTTATTTGGAATTATTAATTTGGTCTTCTATTTTCCACACACATAATTATGAAATTAAGTGAGATATTAAACTAGGTTTTTTTTTTTCTCTTCTAATGTGATTTATGTGACATTTGCTTACCATACATTCTAATATTTTTCGTTATCTGTACCGTCCCCGTTTCTAGAATCTTTTTATGTTACGTTTTCCCATTCCCGTACCCGTACCCGATTTTGTCCCGGTATGCAATGCCAATTAGGCTATATTTGTTTGCAGATTGAGATAGAAATGAGATCTGGTATTCAGATTTATCATAGACATAAATTAGAGTCAATTAGTGGTATAACAAAATGTGGGGAGATAACTAATAAAATGACAATGACAAGACCCACATGTATAAATCAACAAAAAGAAGCTAATTGAAAAATAAAAATACCCTCAAAACCAATTGAGACTTTGAAGTGGGCCAAACTGACACTCTGTGCTCATGTGGGACACGCTGACACTCTCTGTCCCTCGACGTCAGAACACCTGTACACGCAACCAAGAAAACCTGACAATCATTAAATGCTTATATAATAATATTATATGAAATATACCGCCATGAATATTGATATCGAGATATAACATCATATAACATGTTATCTTGAGAAATATAATATGTGCTTTTAATACAAAATGTCACGACATATAAAGATATAACATGTTATTTAGATAAATATCATGTTATTATGATAAATAACATGTTATTTAGACAGATACCATGTATTTGTTTAGATATCATGTTATTAATTTCATGAGATATATAATGTTATAGATTACAATATCAAGATATAACAAGAAACATATGGTGTTATTACGATAAATAACATGTTATTATGATAAGGGAAAACGGCCTATTTCGACATGAACTTTTAACACCTGTGACTATAGACACACGAAGATTTCGTAATCGTCTAAAACCACATCACATATACTTAAACGTCACTCGCCTACACCAAATGTTTTGTCTTGGTCAATTTCACCAAATCGTTAACTTCTGTGTATTTCGCCGTCAAAATAGCCTACGTGGATTTGCATGAGTGGAATCACGATTCCAGCTGGACAAATTTGAAGATGGGCCAAGCCCAAATACATCTCACTATAAAAAAATTATGGGCTTTAGCCCAAACCAATTTTTTTAGCCCAAACCAATTTTTTCCCAAACACATCTCCCTAATTTTATCAGTAAGTCACGATCTCCCTAATTTTACCAGTAAGTCACGATCCAGAAGCTGTCATCTTCTCCAAACTCTCTATTTCCCCAAATGCAACACAAGAACCCTAATTTTTGAGTCTGTGATCGAAATCTGAACCCAAAAACAAGAACCCTAATTTGTTAAATTCTTTCTTACCCAATTCAAAGAGAGTACAAAGATGAGCTCTATGACTGTGGAATCAAGCCACAGGAGAAGCGTTCATCTTTTAAGCATTCCGAAAAGATGTAATTGCGGTGGGAAAATCGTGGTGTTTACCTCAACGACGAGTTCGAATCCATCTCGTCAATTCTATAGGTGTGATCGATATAAGAATGTAAGAATATAAACCTTTGTTTCTCTCTTAAGTTGCTTATGAGCTTTTGGCTTTTGTCTAATTGAGTATAAGGTGGGTGCAGGTGAATGTAGAGCATGTTTTCAAATGGCTAGATGAAGCTTTTGTTGAGGAATTCGATATGGTGTGTGAGGAACAAAAGAAACTCACAGAGGCAATTGGTTACATGGATGAGGGTGTGAAGAAAATGGATTTGACTACAAGGGTGATTTGTGATAGGCTAGAGAGAATGGAGAGTGACCAAAAGAAGATCCTCAAAGATTGTATGGATGAAACAGAGATAGAAACCAATGAGAAAAAAGAAGATGGTGGGGATTCACGTGGTCGGTCGTCTCTTTGCTTCCCTTCTCCTTTTTTTATTTTTTGGTCAGCTCCCTTCTCCTTTCTTTCTCTCGTCTTCTTCATCACTTTCCTAAATAAAAATCCCACAAAATAAAATCACAATTATCTCTGTTTCTTCAACAAAAACCATAAAACCTACATATTTGTCCAGCTGGAATCGTGATTCTACTCAGGCAAATCCACGTAGGCTATTTTGACGGCGAAATACACAGAAGTTAACGATTTGGTGAAATTGACCAAGAAAAAACATTTGGTGTAGGCGAGTGACGTTTAAGTATATGTGATGTGGTTTTAGACGATTACGAAATCTTCGTGTGTCTATAGTCACAGGTGTTAAAAGTTCGTGTCGAAATAGGCCGTTTTCCCTTATGATAAATACCATGTAATTGTTAAGATATCATGTCATAGATTTCATGAGATATATTTTTGTGCAAAATCCTTAAAACCCATAACAAATTAGACGAGATCATGCAACAAAAGGAGGAGTGAAAATCTTGATGACGGTGATGGCTTGTGTCTCTAGAATGGTGAAAAAAAAGAGGTTGGTTTTCTCTGCTATTGTTAAAAACGAATTGAAAAAAAAGTGAGAGAAATATAGAATCAGATTGGGGATAAAGAGAGAGTAGATAGGAAAGAGAAAGAGATGAAAGGAAAATGAGAGAGACGTGAGAGAATAAGGAAAGAGAAAGAGATTTCTTTGGTATTTCAAAAAGGGTATTTCTGTATTTTTCATCATGAATAATTATCCATAAATATTTACTAAACTGCCACTCTCCAATCCACAAATTAGTTGTAAAACTTTTGTTAGTTTGTGGTATTTCTCCATAAATTATTTACTAACTTAGCTTTCGTATATGAATCAATACATTTGATTTCCTCTCTCTTCATGCAACTCTCGCTAGCACGTAAAACATATACGTACACTCTTTCACCACTATATATCCCTCGCTATTCTTTCAATTGCAAATTCATATTGTATAATTTTTTCTACACCTGAATCAAGCTCTTATCTAATATTCCTCAAACCATAATATATACAAGATTTGTGTTGTCATTATCTGTCTCTTTTTTTCATCAGATTAAATGTCATTTGTGGTCTAAAACTTCAAAATACATATGGGTTTATTTCCTGTACTTGGTGGGTGGATCAATCAAGAGCCTCAAAAAGTTAGTTTCATTTCCATCAATCGGAGAATCCTTAAGTCAAAGGTTAATTATAGAAACTAGGTTATGCTTCTTCTTGCTTTCTTTTTTACGTTGTGTAGGCCGAGTCCGAGTCCAAGAGCAGCGAGAATGTTAAAACTGAGTCAAAACCAGCTATAGATCCAAAGTATTATAACCAAAATGAGGTATTGAGACAAGTAAAACTTTGGGCAGTTGCAGAAAAGAAGCATCCCTGGTATGATCCGCCTCCCAAGGTGAAGGTAATACCAAAAATGCAAACAAAATATCGCAATACTTAGTTGAATTTGCATTTAGAGGAATTGCTAAAATTCGAAAGACAAATATATTTAGAAAATAACATTTTTCTTATTGAAGGTGACAACAAAAAATGGGCTTTCCCATATGAACATAGAAATGACAATTGGATTGCCTCCTGAAGTAATCTACGAAATGTTTGCTAATCCAAACAATCAAGCATACTTCAGAGAAGTCAAGAACGGTCGCACACTTCTGGTTTCTTAAAAATGCTTCCTCTATCATATCGAATATAGAATTAAGTGTAGCATTGATTGAGAGTGAAATAATTTTTGATGTGAAGGAAAGCAAAACAAGAAAGGTTTTGAAAAAGGATGGGCCGAGGGAGATCGTGGAGCTGAAGAAAGAACTGGCTTGGAACTTCCTTTGGTGGTCTGGACATATACCAATACAACTAGTTGCGGATGAAAACCAAAAAGAACTCACTGTAAGAAGTTTTTATCTCTTACATTAATTTTTGTTCTATTTTGGGTGTATTGATCTTGGATTTTGACCCTCTTGCTTAGGGGAAATATAAGAAGAAGAAATTGATGTTCATGAAAGTTTTCGAGGGTAAATGGAAAGTAGAGCAACTATACGTAGACTCGGAACGTTTGTGCAACAACATGAATCCGAAGAATCAAGAAGAGTACAAAAAATGTAGTGGTGGACAAGGAAAGATTGGGTCGAAAGTGATAATGGAACAGCTCTTTCAACCTTCTTCTCTTTTTAATTTACCGCCGCTTTCTTGGTACATACGTAAGATGACCATCAAAACTACCAAAGATCTGCTCGAAGATATTAAAGGTTATGGTGCCGTGCTCCGAACTGAACCCAAATGAAACGCCCCAAATTCAGTATACACCCGTTATACTTAAATAGTTATTTTATTTAAGTTCTTTAGTGATATAACAAACAAATTAATTCAGGTATTTACTCTGTTGTCTTGCATACTCGGAATAATTCTCTAGATAACGACTTCTTCACCTTTCTCTACCATAACCATCTCTCAAAAAAGACTTCAAGAACAAACATTTAAGAAAAATTACTACCATACAATTATCATTTCTCTTAATTAGTAACTTGATATATTAGTGCTATCTCCATTGGTTTTATAAAAGAAGTTTTAGATGACGGCGAGATGAATTAAATATTTCAAAAATAATTTTAATATTATACAGATGATTAAGTAAAATGAATTAAAATGTGATAAATACAATTTATGAAAGTTGTTCAAAAAAAAATACAATTTATGAATTAACGCTATCAGTACTCTGACAACATGAAACATGAAACATGAAACTACATTTATTTGCTGCACAAGTAACCAGACTTCACTAGGTATAAGACAATTACAGGTTTTAACGCCAATTACTTTCAGACTATAGCTCGAATTAGACAGATGTCTCTATGGAAACCTCACCTCTAGATCGCGTTGATATGGCATATTTGTCATCTAGTTTTTTTTCTAGTTCTCCCGCACTTGTTCTTTTATAAATGGGCACGGAATGGAGAATATTGTTGCAGACAGACAGATTAGACGTTCTAGAGAAAAATGACCATATCTCCTAAACTGTAGCTCTGTTTGGGACGAGTCTAGCTGTTCTGGAAAGGTAAGATCAAAATGGGTGGATTTTCTTGTTATTCATCACGAATCACCCAAAACTGGCTGAAAGAAAAAAGGTCGTGACAAAGATAATCCAGCAGGACTTCGCTGCTTGAGTTTCTAATCCTGAAAGAATAAGAGACAAGAATGATAATGGACCTTAGCTTCATGAATTTGTATTTCCAAAAGCTCTGTTTTTCTCAAACTTTAAACGTATTAGCACCTCTAACCAATAAAATATCTTTTCAGTTTAGGAACATGCCACGTACATTAAATAGAAAACAACTAGAAACATTTCTACAGCTGATAACTACTAGACCAAAAGTTTAACGTTCTGAAAAAAGATCAAAACTGTAACAACCTCATAGGTCTTTCTTGTTGCAAAGACCACACCTCTTTCTATCAGAGAAGCCAAATATATATTGCCTTGAATTCAACTACCCACCTTGGCAACTTTTCTCTGCTCGGTTTGGCCAGACAAGGGACACTGCATTTCTGTCCAACTTATTGGAACCATAGTTTCACCTGCACAATCATCAGACAGCAGCAACTTTTTCATTACTCAAAAGAAACTACACACTCTAACGAAGCAGTAGCACATGCATCCACATATTAACATACTCTAGTTCCATAATAAATATTGATTAAATGAGAAGTACGAGTTGGTATGTATTGCACTTGGACGAGAAAACAAGAAAAGGAGGAGAACATGTGACGGATGTGTTACAGAATATATAACCTCAGCTTGATTAGTTTCCAAGAGTAGTAAAACTGTTTTACCTGCAGCACTTTCTGCCGAGACCACACCAAGCTCATTCTTAGCCGTTGACAAATAGTAAGCCCGGGCATCACCAAGAGACAGCTATAAGAATCCAGTATTAAGGAAAGTTCACACTAAAAGATAAAGCTATAGAGGATTGCAAAATAAGATACGAAAACTTCAAAATGCGGTGCAAAAAGGATACAACAAGAGCTCTAACGATGTCACCAGGACGGAAAGCCAGATACATGTCAACTTTGTCAATCTCTGTTGCCCTAACATCGTCATGTCTGATTATACCCGCAAACTTTTCAGATAGTGCAGTTGGACCAACACAGAGGATATCGGCAGTAGCCATTCGAGGCGTAACTTTAGTAACCTATCAAGAATAAGCAAGAGTATGAGGACCCAAACATGGCCTTCTCAATCCAATAAAATAACAGTAGACTCACTCTTGCTATGACGACAGAACCAGGCTCCGGAATAGGTCCATGCGCCTTGTGACCCGTGACTTCCACAATCGGTCTCTGTATATAAATAGAGGGGGTTTCAATTGACGAAAACGAGAGGCATACAAGCTTTATTTTGAAATCAGTCGGACCTGGTCAGGGGATTCGGGAGGAGGAGAAACAATGCGGCGGGTTCCGGTGAGGGAAGCGTAGATGGTGGTGTCGTTGATGTAAGCTCCTTTGCCGGCTTTAAGCTCAGTCGCATTCCCGAGTTTGTCTCCCGGCGTTACTAGCTCCGTCATCGTCACAACCCTACCAAGCACGAGAGGAATCCGATACTTCTTGGAAATAAGCACGACCAGGTTTATTAAGTTTGATGTTCACAATGACTAAGAAATATCATAAGTTGCCCATATGAACTAAATCTCAGTTCTGTACCAAAACATATAATTCCATAGAACAACAATAATAAGTAAAACATATAGGTTCAAGAGACGTACCTGAAACAATCTCAAATAGAAGTTTTTGTTGTGTTTAAGATTTGGTGGGACTGACTTGATTTGCTCTCTGTAACACCACAAAAGTTTGCAAAACCAAAATTGTAATCACTATATTTTGGTAGAGTATCAACTAGTATAATCAAAGGAATTACAATTATAAGAAGAAGATGATTACTCAAAATTCTAATGATCGAGTTCAAGACAATAACAAGAAAAAGAAGACGAGAGAAAAACCAACAGGAGTTGATAGATATTTAATCAAACCACTAGTTTCACATAATAATAATATCAAGTAAATTAGTAAAACATGATCAACGAGTCTATAATGGGTTCTGTAATTACGGGCTTTGATACCTCAACCAGATTCCTGAATTCTTGATCTTTGTAGGGTTCTTCTAAAAAATCTGCAAACATTTAGAATTTATAGGATTACATCAATAAAGCAAAGCCAAAAGAACATTAGACCTCTACAAACTCAATGAGAACTAATGACATTTTGAATTACAGTGAAATCAATATCAGAGTTAAGGAAAAGACAAACTAATCTACTGACGTTAAAGAGAGACAGGAACAAAGTAGAAACCGAGACTAACAGACTGAACATTTACCAGAAATGTAATCAAGACTATGATTATATAAAGTTCAATGAATCACAGGAGATTTGCACCAAAAATAGAAAATTCTCAAAACATTATGAAAAGTTGGTGTAGTTAACTTGAGTATCAGAGCTAGTATTGAAAATCAAACCATTCTCTTCTAAATCAGCTCTCAACTTGGTGTAATTAACCAAATCACCATTGTGAGCAACACCAATAGAGCAAAATTTATATCCAGTAACAATATGTTGTACATTTTTAAGCATAGAAGAACCACAAGTAGAGTAACGAACATGACCAATAGCTATATATCTCTAGGTAATTGATCAAGCTTAGCTCATTGAAAACCTCTGAAACTAAACCAAGACCAGTGATTGTTTGAAGAACTTTATCTTCACTAGTCGAGATCACACACAAAGCCTACTATTCTGTTCAAATTCACGAATCTAGAGAAGATGCAGAAATTCGAAATCGGATTATCAACAAAACCACATTACTGCATCCGATTCAGAAATTAAAAACCAAAATAGTGTAGAGCTAAGATCAAGCTCAATCTCAATCACGATGAAACTGAGGAATCGATTTCTACTTTCAAACCTAATGAACATGACGATATCGAAACGAGTAACATTTCCGTTTGAGAGAAAGTGACAATGAAATTACCGCCGGAAAGTGAACAAATCGCCGGAAAGAAATAGGGAAACAATTAGGGTTACGGAATCTAGTGAGAATCGCCGGCGATTGAGCTTATTCTCTATGGGTATTATACTTTTGCCCCAGAATTTATGGATATTGTAGTTTTGCCCCAAAGTTTTACGAAATTACTCTTTTGGCCCAAACGTGTTGGAAATTACAATTTTTTCCCAATGTTTACATAAATTACACTTTTTGCCCACAGTTTACCGAAATTACAATTTTCCGCATAAAAAATAAAAATCAGTCTTCGTCCAGTGATTTTAAGAAATTAATATTACACCACAAAGTTTAGTACCTTTTGATTACTAACCATTGAATCTTCAGTTTTATTATTATGTGGCTTACTAAAAAGAATAATACTAGGAAAAATAATCGTTATTTACATAAATCTTGTTGTCCAAAAAAAACAATAAACAAACTACATAAATCTATTAAAACATTATCTAAATTTGCTTATAAAATGCGAGACCAGTAACAAGGGGGCGACATAGTATTGAATGCTGCGGAGTTTACCGAACTGAACCCAAATGAAACGACCCAAATTCAGTATACACCCGTTATACGTAAGATAGTTATTTTATATAAGTTCTTTAGTGATATAACAAATTAATTCAAGTATTTACTCTGTTGTCTTGCATAGATCGGAATAATTCTCTAGATAACGACTTCTTCACCATTCTCTACCATAACCATCTCTCAAAAAAGACTTCAAGAACAAACATTTAAGAAAAATAACTACCATTATCAACGTAACAAAATATAAGTCGACATCATTGAATATACCAACCAAAAAAAAAAAAAATCAAATCGACGAATATAAAAAATAAGTCAGTAGTTTAAGTAAGTCAACTGACTAAAAATATTAATTTAGAAAAGTATAAGTCGACAGTCTTACAGAAATCGATAAACAAAATAATTAATCGACGAAGCTAAAACAAATAAGTCGATTGTATAAATTAGTCTAGTGAGATTTTAGATTTTAAATAATGATAAATTTAATTTTTGAACTTTACAAACTGTGAGAATTTATCTCCAAATTCATAAGCAAAAGAATATTTAATTTAATTATAATTATGAATTTCACTTAATTATTTTGATTTGAATATATAAATATAAGGGTATTTTCGTATTTTTCTATGATAAATGAATAGTTTTCAAATTTCCAAAAAAATAAGGGTAGTTTTCAAATTTTCATAAAAATTTAGAGTATTTATCAAAATTTCCCTATTTTATATAAGTTCTTTAGTGATATAACAAATTAATTCAAGTATTTACCCTGTTGTCTTGCATAGATCGGAATAATTCTCTAGATAACGACTTCTTCACCATTCTCTACTATAAACATCTCTTAAAAAAGACTTCAAGAACAAACATTTAAGAAAAATAATTACCATAAAATTATCATTTCTCTTAATAGTAACTTGATAAATTGATACTATCTCCATTGGTTTTATAAGAAGATTTTTATGATGGCGAGATATAAGTATTTCAAAAATAATTTTAATATTATATAGAGGACTAAGTAAAATGAATTAAAATGTGGTGAATACAATTTTAGAAGGCACCAAGTGGATTTTAATGATCCACCTTCGATCTCCTCTTCCTCGTCTCGTATGGTAACTTGTACGTCAAGAACTCACGAGAATGGAGTTGCCCACTTCTTTCTTTCTTTGTACTTAAAACGTATACGTACACCAAACTCTCAATTTCATTTTGTATTTTTCTTAGAATTTGTATCAAGATTTTATCTTACATTTGTCAAAACTAAAGCTCCACAGAAAAATGAGTGTATTTCCAGGATTTGGTGGATGGATCAATCAAAACACCCAACAGCCTGAGGTTAGTTTAATCAGAAAACCAACCCTATAAGCCAAACTATTAACTATATATATATAAATACGTTAATTTTAGAGATTTGGTTAAATATATATTTTTTTTCTCTTTTGGCTATAGGGAGAGTCCAAGAGCCATGAGTCTGATCAACCTAAGTCGGTGTTTGCGGTAGATCCTAAGTATTACGACTTAGATGAGGTGATAAAGGAAGGAAGACTTTGGAGAGAGGCAGAGAAGAAGCATCCGTGGCATGATGCTCCTGCTAAGTTGAAGGTAAAATAGCAAATCACAAAAAAAAATTTCCATAATTTATTATCATCTTATTCTCCTCTAAAAGGCATTACAACAATTTAGAAAAACTAAAAATGTATAACATGTTTTGATGTTTGAAGGTGACAACAAAAAATGGTGTTTGCTGTTTGAACATAGAATTCAAGGTGGGATTACCTCCTGAAGCAGTCTATGAGATGTTTACTAATCCAAACAACTTACCATTCTTCCGAGAGGACAAGGACGGGCGCCAACTTCTGGTTTTTCCTCTCTTTTCAATATCATAGTGTGATTAGGATTGTGTATACTAATTAATTATTGAAGCGTTTTAATGTGAAATTTTATTTTCAAGGAAAATAAATCAACAAAGATTTTGAAGAAAGATGGACCAAGGCAGACCACTAAGGTCGAGAAAGCTTTGACATGGAACTTCCTTTGGTTCTCTGGAGCTATCCCGATACATCTAATTATCGACGAAAACCATCAAAATCTTACAGTAAAAAAAGCTTGATAATCTATATAACCATTGTTTTTGTTCTGTTTTGGGTTAATGAACTTGGTTTGATCTCTTCCATAGGCAAAGTATAAAACCAAGAAAATAATGTTTATGAAAGTGTTCGAGGGTAGTTGGAAAGTGGAGCCAGACTTCGTAGATCAGGAACGCTTGTGCAAGGATAGATTGCCCAAGAGTCGAGAAGAATACAAAAGATGTAGCCATGGACAAGGAAAGGTTGGGTCGAAAGTGAGAATGGATCACCTTTTTAAGCCGAGTTCCCTTCTTAATCTACCGCCGGTTTCATGGTTAATCCGTGCGATCACCATCAAAACCACCAAGACTTTGCTTGAAGATATTCGAAAAGCGGGTGCTACGCACCGAAGAGTTAATTGAAATGCACCATATAATCTGGTATGGACCAGTTATACTTTTGTTGTATTATAAGGTGGAAATAAATAAAACTATTAAAAAGGGAGATTTAGTTTAATATTACAAAAAAATTCTTATAATTTGAAGACTAAACCATCTTTTAAAAACTTTGAAGTCTAGTATTTTTTAAACAACTATATCCTAATTAAAAAAAAGTACATATATATTTTATATTAAAAATAAAATAATCTAAATTTTTTGAAAATGAAATGGTAAGTTAATTATTAACAAACTGGTATCAGTCAATTTTTGGGGAGTCACACGTCTAAAGCCTTTAACCTAACAATTATATATGCACAGCCACCAACAAACCTTGTAATTCACTCTTCAAAGGACTTTGAACCAGAGAACTTACAGATTAGCTTGATAGGGATTAAGTTTTACCCAAATAAAATATCTGCAAGTGCACAGAGATGCAGTTATAGTATAAGGGGTTATCGATCCTCAGAGACTAAGTAGTTGCACTACAATTATCAAATTCGAATCAAGCTAAGCAGAATAATTGACTAACTAAGAAATCAAACAAACGAAAGTAAGTGAGGTTGTAAACGATTTAAACGAAGTCAGGTTTCAGGCAATTCGTAGGAGAATCCAGATTAAAGACATGCAGGTTATCAGGGAAATCAATTCTAGAACATGAATCCAATTCTATAGCTAACCAACTTCCGTTGCGAAAACTATCTATGCTAAACTTCCTAGAATCCAAATTCCTTTGCAATTCTAATCAGAGAAACAAGCATTAAAGCACAGGTTCAATTGTTCACAAACTTCCTAAGCCAAATTTCTTTGCACCTAGTCAATTTGCTCATCTAAGACAGTTCAGGCAATTACTAACACTCCCGTGTATAATAACTAACCTAAGATCTAAATTCTAAGTGGCCAACAAAGAATTAGCATTGAACACAATCTAGATGAAGAACTGGTAAAATCCCTAACAATCCTAACAAGTCAATTAATCCTTCATCTACCCTTGAAAAACCCTAAACCTAACAAGTGGATTACTCAGACATGGTTATGCAAACACAAAGCATAGCTAAATGAAATTGCATAAACTAAATCAATGTCAAAGTAAAGGATAAAGATAGCCTAAACAATGGCTAGAAAACACTATTTATAGGGTAAAACACGTCTTGGGTAAAAAAGGTAAACTTGGGAAACTTCTGGCCAATCTTCGTGAAAAAGGAAATTCTTCTTTGCTGGAAAAGACTCGGGATCGATCGATCCTTATAGGGATCGATCGATCTGTACATTTTTGGTCGATCCTCTTTCTTCTGGTCGATCTTGACATGGCCCGATTATTTCTTGACATTAAGGATCGATCAATCTCATAGTAGATCGATCGTTCTGGGGTCCATCGTGCAATTCCTTGGCACATCTTCCAGTACTTCACGCATTCTGTATTCTGTTTCATCCATTTGACTCCAAATGCATCCCAAAGTCACAAAAAAACTCCAAAAGCATGCTAAAACCTGATAAGACTGATTTTGACACTAAAAACCCGAATAAGACTCGATAAAACAAATGATATCGTGGTCGAAAAACCAGTAAAAACCACGATATATCACTTGCCTGCTCACTCTCACATACTGCCCAACCAATTTGGGAATAACGCGTTGTAAAATCAAATGAGCCATCATAATAACACATAAATCAATGGTTAGGATGTTGTTTCCACAAGATTACACGTTAACTAAATTGATCTACGTGCCCAAAGTAACTTTTTCGTAACTCTGCCTTAACTCTGTTTTTTAACTGTGACGTAGGTCACTGTGAGTTGTGCATTCTACTGTGTGTTGATTTATTCATTAGATAAGACCACGTTAAATTGACCGACATTTGAAATGTTTGATTGGACTGTATACCGACTTATTAAACAGTGAAAATCTATATAAAATATGGCGAAGAAATTGAGAAAATCAACATACAGTAGGGAGAAGGCAAGAGTCTGCCAGACCATCTCCAACGTAGGCCAAAAATACCAAATCTAGTGCTACGTTGACGATTGCGGTCCCAAAATTTGAAGAATCATTTATATATATGTATCTAGATTTTATGGGAATTGGTCATAATTTATGTGTTTCAAACTCGATTATAAAGAACTACGTTATATTAAATTTTTTATTTTTTGGAAAAATATGAACCATATTATTTTACATTAAAATTGATATCTACATGTATATACCAAGTGACAAAACCTTGTATATATGATCTTAGAAATTTGTCGACTAAATTAAATTTGTTACAAGGATCATGTATATAAGGTTTTGTTACTTGAAATATATGTCTAGATATCAATTGAACATCGATATTTATATAAAAAATACTAATTCATATTTTTCCTACAAGAAGGAACTTTTGTATAACATAATTCTTTATAACTGAGTTTGAATCACATAAATTTTTGTTAGTTCCAATAAATTTTTTGTTAGTTCCTAAACTGTATTTCTAATTCGGTCTTCGAAAAGTTCGATAAGAGAACTGCCACTTAGACCATCTCCAAACTCAGGTGGTATTTGATAGCCCATGCGGTTTTCCTTGGAATATATAGTGTTCATTTATTCAAAGAAAGATATTACTATCTTGAGTCGTCTGGAAAGAGTCTGGCAGAAGCTGAAACAGTGCTATATCAAGTTATCAACGCTTACGTAAATGCAGTTTGGATGATTTGGGATCATATGTAAAAGCCATGGTCCAGAATAACATTGAGAATCTGTCGTCCCACAAAGTAATTGCTAGAAAGCTTTCAGCTCACATCAGGTATGTCTCTCATGTTTTCCGTTTAATTTTGTGTGATTGTTATGTCATTTCCCCTATTTGTTTTTGCAGAGCTTCGGACTTGACTATAGCAGCTACTTTCATTGAGGCACTGTTGCATAATTGCCACATTCTAGGAACCGAAGATGCCAGTTTGACTGTTCTGGATGAAGTTCTTCCCAGTGCACTAACTCTTCTTAAGAGCCCCATTGCTAGAGGATCCAACACTCTCGGTGATTTTCGCCATTTCACTTGGATCTTGTTGTTGTTCGAGTAACTATGACAAACTATATTGTATAACTTGAACAGGCACTGCTGTATTTATTTGAAACATCTTGGAGATTACGCAAGAAATCGATTTGAGAGATTGTGGAACCAGTTATTTTTTTGTAACGAGCCATCTCCTGAGGATGAAGCTGTCCCAGAAGAAGCAGTATTCAAAAATTGCATCTTGTGTTTCAGCTCTCTGTTTAAGAATAGGTGATGAGCAACGTTCTGCTGCACTTCAAATAATTATCGCAATGCTTGGACTTGATACGGTTAATAATTTGGTAAGTTTCTTAGACAATTGATTCTACATCACTCTCTTCGTTACATAGGTTTTTTAAGTTTGGTTTTACGCTGTTGAGTCTATGATGACTGCTCACTCGTACGAGAGAAGCAACATCTTCCCCTTTTGAGTCTCGGCCAAATTAGGAGAACTAGAAGCTTAACCGAAGACAACATTTAAACACTTATTATAGAAATATTTCTCAGATCTCCTCGTCAAGTTTTAGAGTCTGCAGCCTCCTGTGCACTGGAAAACCTTGCAGTTAGCAATCTTCACAGGTTTTTACCTATCCTCTTATAGCCGATTCAAGATCAACACCTATGTAAATGTCACTTTCTTCGGTCACTCAAGGAGGTGCAACTCCAGCATGTTCTAGCGGGCTTCAATCCTATAACACCCGTTCTGATTCTTACTTCCTTAATAGAATACTATAATAGTTACAGCAGGGATGAATACTATAATAGTTACAGCAGGGATGAAAGGGTTTCGGTTGCTGAATGCTTAGGCAAAGTGGCCTTGTTAGCAACTGGGATAGTGGATCAAGTGCTTATGAATAAAATTACACTCCACTATCCCATGAATTTAGCATACATTAATAACCAGCTCAGGTTCTGCATAGTTGAAAAGAGACACAAAATTGATAGTATTATAAGGCCCAAAATTCCTTAAATACTAATGGTACGTGAAAACACTGAAAAGGTATTACTATAATGTTTATGCTCCTGATGTTGACCATGTTAAGCAAACGCAAACCAAAGCTGCTTCACAGATACATCAATGAGGCAGTGCTCTTTGATGTTTATGAGCAAACTAATGTTGACGTAAGTTATCTCTTTGTTGCGTTTTTCTTTCATTTTTGTGTGTATTTGCCTCTGTGTTTATTTTTGCTTATGTCTCTATTGTTTAAAATAGTCCTGGGCGTTCGGTATATCCAGTCCATTTGGTTCGGGTTTTTCGGGTTTCGGGTTTTTCAGTACCAGGGTCACAAGCCCCATTCGGATATTTTTCATGTTTCGAATCAGTTCGGGTATTACCCGCAAATTTTCGGTTCGGTTCTGGTTTTATTCGGGTACCCGATATTTTTTATTTTCGGATCGGATTTGGTTATTTCGGTTACCTCTTGTACTCAAAGTAACCAAAATACGCGAATTTACTGAAAATCTTTGCAAAAAAAAAAAAAAAACACAAATACCTACTATTCAACTTGTGAATGGTTCATATTTCATACACAAAAGAGACTAACTTGATAATACATGTGGCTTAAAACATGTAAAATATAGAAATAAAGACAAATCTTCTAAAGTTAACAAAGTACCATAGCATATCATACATATATGTTGGGGTTTTACTCCAGGTTTATTTCGGTTATTTCGGGTACTCGTTCGGTTCTGGGATAATACCCGAACCGAACCGAAACCCGAAGCTCATTTGGTGAAGTAACCATTTGGGTATTTCTGAAAATTTGAACCCTAACCGAACCCGAAATTTTGGTTCGGGTTCGGTTCAACTCCAAATTTTCGGATAAAATGCTCAGACCTAGTTTAGAATAACAAGTCTGTAAGACATGCATCATTTGATTGAGGCTTTCTACATTCATTCTTCCCTACTTAAAAGATGGATTAGATGATAAAAAAGAATCTGCTAAATTGTTTTGTTCTAACTTTTGGTAAGTTTCTTAGGCAATTGATTCTACATCACTCTCTTCATTACGTGGGTTTTTTAAGTTTGGTTTTACGCTATTGAGTCTATGATGATTGCTCACTCGTACGAGGGAAGCAACATCATGCCGTTTTGAATCTCGGCCACATTGGGAGAACTAGAAGCGTAACTGAAGACAACATTTAAACACTTATCCTAGAAAAATTTCTTAGATCTCCTCGTCGAGTTTTAAAGTCTGCAGCCTCCTATACACTGGGAAACCTTACGGTTGGCAATCTGCCCAGGTTTTTACATATCATCTTACAGCCGACATACATATCTCGTTCTTCGGTCACTCAAGGAGGTGCAACACCAGCATGTTCTAGCGGGCTTCAATCCTATAACACCCGTTCTGATTCTTACTTCCTTAATAGAATACTATAATGGTTACATCAGGGATGAAAGGGTTTCAGTTGCTGAATGCTTGGGCAAAGTGGCCTTGTTAGTACTTGGGATAGTGGATCCAGTGCTTATGAATAGAATTACACTCCACTGTCCCATGACTTTAGCATACAGTAATAACCAGCTCAGGTTCTGCATAGTTGAAAAGAGACACAAAATTGATAATATTATAAAGCCCAAAATTCCTTAAATACTAATGTTACGTGAAAACACTGAAAATGTATTACTATAGTGTTTATGCTCCTGATGTTGACCACGTTAAGCAAACGCAAACCAAAGCTGCTTCACAGATTACATCAATGAGGCAGTGCTCTTTGATGTTTATGAGCAAACTACTGTTGACGTAAGTCATCTCTTTGTTGCGTTTTTCTTTCATTTTTGCATGTATTGTCTCTGTGTTTATTTTTGCTTTTCTCTCTATTTTTTAGAATAGTCATTGGCGTTCGACATATCGGGTCCATTCGGTTTGGGTTTTTCAGGTTTCAGGTTTTTCGGTACCAGGGTCACAAGCCCCATTCATGTATTTTTCATGTTTCGAATCAGTTTGGGTATTACCCGAAAATTTTCGGTTCGGTTTGGGTTTTATTCGGGTACCCGATACTTTTTATTTTCAAATCGGGTTTGGTTATTTCGGCAAGGGATGGGCATTCGGGTGACCATTCGGGTTTCGGTTTGGGGTCATTCGGGTTTCGGTTTTTTCGGGATTATAAAAATCAGCCCCATTTGGATATTCTAAAACATTGGTTTGGTCTCGGTTCGGATTGTTTCAGATTCGGTTCAGGTTTAGTAAACATAATGAAACCCGATTAAACCCATAATAATTTCGGGTTCGTTTTTATTTCGGATTTTTGGACCCAAATTACCTAATTATTTACAAAATATACTAGTTGGTAGTATAACAAATTGTTTTATTCATAAGTTTACTAATAACAAGTGTGTAAGACAAGAAGCATTTGATTGAGTCATCCAACTCTTAAAAAATTGTGGACATCAAATGAGGCCTTCTACATTCATTCTTCCCTACTTGAAAGAGGGACTAGATGGTAAAAAAATATGCTAAATTTTGTTGTTCTGACTTTTGAGCATTGTGTGTTCTCTCTTTCTAAACTAGCTTCTGTTGTTGCAGATGATGTTGTGATGGATACTTGCCACAAGATTCTAATACTTTTAGTGGATCTTTTTCCTTTGGAAATATTAAGAGGCATGTAACTCCTTCACATTACAATTTCTAACTCATTTTGACTGATAGATTATATGTTGTTTTCAGTTCTAGATGACTTAGTGGAACCTCTAGAGAAAACCATCACTTTCAAACCAAAAGATTATGCGACAGCCAAGCAACATCTTTGTGATGACTTGGTCACCAGAAGTACTCTATCTGTGATATCTTCATTGGACAGTATCGATGGTACAAAATACTCAATGTTAAGTTTCATGGGCATCCAACTAAAAGCCAATTGACAATTATTGGAGAGGCTCAATCCCCTTTATATATTAGTCATGTCCCATCACATCTTTCCGATGTGGGACCTTTTCTCCACACGCCCCTCGAGATAATGGTCCGTATAGCCATTAATCTCGACAGAATCCATCACTTCCCCTCGGGACAATGCTTTTCTAGCAATCTCAACATTATTGGGCCTTCCTTTGGGCCATCAATTAATGGGGGTGATCGGGCCAATTTTCGGGCCGGACTAATGGGGACAACGTGTGTTAGGCTCTGATACCTTGTTAAGTTTCATGGGCATCCAACTAAAAGCCAATTGACAATTAATGGAGAGGCCCAATCCCCTTATATATTAGTCATGTCCCATCACATCTTTCCGATGTGGGACTTTTTCTCCACATAACCAAGACTAAAGGCTACAAATAGGAAGTTCTTGGACGGTTACCTCTTCCGAGGATAGAATCCTTTGTTTCAGTAAATACCACTCGCAACCTTAATCGCTTCTACTCTGCAACTTTTCCTTTCTCTCTCTAAGGACAACCTATTTCTCTCTTGTACAGATGTTCCTTAAATAAAAAATTCATTAAACAAAAGCCAAAAGGAAAAGAATAAGAGACGGTAAAATATGTGATACTAGATAAAGGCTAGGAAATACTATTTATATGATTTTAATTATCATTTAAACATCATATGTTCTACGTATAAGTGATGTCTACGATTTTTTTTTCTTCAAATTTTAAGAAATCATTTAATTTTTGTTTTTTAAAAAAATGAAAATATCATTTAAAGCTTTAATATGTATGTGAACCATATGATATATACATATATTTTATTTCGACTTCTTAGTCTTGTGTCTATTATTACGAAAAATATTTTTAAACGATAAATAAGTGACAATTAGAGGTTTTAGTAATTCCCATCCTCTAAAGCCGTAGTTGTAAAATAATCTCAATTTTTAAAGGTAAAATCATTTAAAGTTAAAGTTATCACAATCAAATTTTTATACCTTTGTAGAACTTTTTCATGAAATGCAATAATAATTTAGTGTCTAAAATTCTATTAAATATATTTTATTAAGTATTCTTTATGTTTCTGGACCAAAATATTAAATGCAATAAAGATAATGAAGTATAAAAGATATTAAAACTAATCAAATTTGTTGAGATTAAAATTGTTTTATGTGAAAGTACCATTAACAAAAATAAAACAATTTTTTTGTATAATTAGAACATTGAATAGCATAATAATTAATTTTTAAGTAAATTAAAAATACTTTACAATCAAAGAACTACAATATATAGTTTAAAGCTTCTTTTTAGAAATAAGTGGGAGTAAAAATCATTTTAAATTTTAAATATAATCAAAAAGTGTCTGACCATATGTTTATTTTGATACATATTGGTTTTAAGTTTTCAAATAATAATAATGGCATTAATGTTTATTTTATTACTAAATATTAATTTATAGGAAAACTTTAATTTATTGATGCAGCAATTCTTTTTATTTAACTAAGTTGAATTGACTATTTGTTACTTTCTAGAATATAAAATTAATAATTAGTTACATATTAATAATAATTTAATGATAAAAAATAATTAAGAGATGACACATAACACCTCTCAAAATTTTTGTTTTGAAAAAACCCTATTATAACAGTTGTATTTTCTTATTATGTTTTGAAAAGAGAATAAAAGATAGTAGATCTGAAAATTAACTCTGATTTTTTGTGAGTAACTTTGGTAAAGTTTAAAGGGGTAAAGTTAAAACTAAATGAGACACGTGGCATCCCTTAGGAATAGTTGAAGAATGAAAGCATATTTTATTATATAAGATTTATTTACTTATACCCGAATTTAATGTAATATTTAAGAAAATAATTACAAATTTAAAATAAGTGGTAAAAAAAAAGTTGAAAAAACTAAATCCATCATGAATTCATATTTTAGAGTCGAGCCAGATGACACTCCTAGGAACATAGAGCCTCCATAAATAGATCTAACATCAAGATGTAGAAAAACAAAAATAATAGAAACGGATAACATCAAGATGTCCAATCTCAAATTAGAACAGAACATACTTGAGTTCATGTGTTGTATAATGTTGTTTTTGATATCTTATANATGGTACACTAGATAAAATTCTTAAGATAATTTTTTTTCATATGTGCAGCAACATACCATTGCTTTAAAAAATTTATGAAAAGTATAAATTGGCCAAGATATTGTGATGGTACACTAGATACAATTCTTAATATAATTTTTTCATATGTGCATATTACATACCATTGCTTTAAGAAATTTATAAAAAAAATATAAATATGCCAAACTTTCGATCTTTGTAAAGTTCTTTTAAACATAAATAATGATAGACAAATTTTTGCCACATATCGCAACTAAATAAAATTTTCATTAATCCAATTTTCTTTTCTTAAAAAAGTATATATTAATATCTTACACATTTTCAGACCACTATCATAATATTTTTCCCAAAAACCTTTCCAAAAAATGTTATCCACAAAATAATAAAAATATAAGTATTCAATCCCATATCACATTATATCTTATTATTATGAATTTACTCATACTTTCCCTAGTATAATTATATTTGAACATGAATTACTGTCCTAAATGATTTTAGTTAATTTGTTAGGTTTATGATAATGATTTATGAAGTTATCACCTAGTCATAGATTCATAGCCATGTAAAAACACAGGAACCACGAATCCTTTAACACAGTTGCAATAAGCCAATAAACCTACGAGAAAAAAACACAAGTCACGATCAATAATTAGATAGTGCATATTTTCTTTTAAAATTAAGGAAAAAGGAGACAGCAATTATTATTGAATGGCAAATCAGAAGTTAGAATTTTGATCGCGTTACAGATGACCAAGACAGAGCTTTACCGAGAGAGGACGACGATTTCTTGACGAGGATACGTCTTTAACGTTTCAAGGGTTCGGATTGCGACAACAAATGAAATTAAGACCTAGTTAGGCCGATTTTGTGCACATGCTTTAACGTCCATACCAACTCACGAGAATGGGACTTGCCCCTGATCTTTAGTTCCCGGTGCGGTGCGTACGGTACACTCAACTTCATCCAACTAATTCTTGTTGTTACTATCATTAATCCATTTTTCATTTTATCTCCTAAACAACCAAACCTTCTCTTCTCTTGAAAAAAAATCATACCGTTGACTTTTAGTTTCCTCTGATCTTGCTCTGTTTTGTAGTCTTAAGTTTACAGACACATATGGTTGGATCTGACATCGCAAAATCAGCGGAGAAGAGCGGTATAGGGTTCGTTGACATGTTTGAAAATGACGGTTTGTTTCCTGGTTTTGTTGTCTGGATCAATCAGACAATCCAAGAGCCTCTTAAGGTCAAAACTTTCATTTTTCCCATTTCAAAAAGACTTGATCAAATATAGAAATTATCTGAGAATTGTGGTTTTGTTTCGGTGTTGTAGGCTGAATTCAAGAGATTAAGGAATGTCAAAGAGCTAAGCTTGCTTAAGTCAGTGTCATCAGAGGTAGAGTCTATTTATGAAGAGGTCAAAGATGAGGAGAAGTTAGAGAAGCAATTACAAGCTTGGAGAGATAATCCTTCATGGATTGATCAACCTCCTAGAGTGCAGGTAAGATTACAAACAAATTTCGAAACTTAGATTCGGTATTTCTCTTAAAGTTTTGATGTTTCTTCAGGTGAAAACCCAGAATGGTTCGTTTTGCCATTTGAATGTACAAGTAAACGTAGGATTGCCTCCTGAATCGGTCTACGGCATTTTCACTCATCCAGACAACAGACGATACTTCAAGAACATCAAGGTGCTTATAGTTGATCGGTCTTATCTTGCATGATTGAGTTATTATAGGAGTATCTGAGACTTTGAATCTTGTATCCCAAACAGGAAAACATATCAAGAAAACTTTTAAAGGAGGAAGGACCAACACAGACCTTTGAGGTAGAGCAAGCTGCGGCCTGGAAGTTCCTCTGGTGGGCTGGAACTTTCCCTATACATTTAGTTGTGCAAGAAAACCGAAAACATCTCACCGTAAGATAAGACTGCTTAGCGGAATCAATCTTTTTGTTTTGTGCTCACATTCTCAGTTTGGGTTTTCCTCTGCTGCATATTGTGGGCAGTCAAATTATAAGCAAGTGAAAACAGTGTTCATGAACGTGTTCGAGGGTTGTTGGAAGGTGGAGCCATTGTTTATAGACGAACATTTATGTGAAACCACGAAGCCCAAAACTCGAGAAGAATACATTAGCTGTAGCAACGGACGAGGAAGGATCGGGTCGAAAGTGACAATGGATCAAATGTTTCAGCCATCAGCCATTCTTACTCCACCACCGCTTTCTTGGTACGTTCGCGGGATCACCATTAAGACCACAGAGAGTATGATTGAAGATCTTCTCGCTGAGGCTACAAGAATCCGTGGAGGAGGAGGCGACAATCAAAGAGGAGACGGCATTGTACTGGAGAAGAAACATGAGGATATTAAGGAGAGATGGAGATCGCGGAGATGTCGAGGGAGGAGATTGAGTGATCGGAGGAGGATGCAAAGCTAATTTAAAGAGATTGTGATTTTAGACTTTCTTGACTATTGTGGAAACTTGGAATGCTTCCTAATAACAAATGAAGTAGAATATATTGTTTCACATCTAAAAATTTCATTGTCATGTGAAAGAATGATGTTCTTTACAAGTTTCCCAAAGCTCATATCACAAGGGATCTCCTCTGTTTGTGACTGACAGATACTATACCTTCCAATTCCAAAGCTGCTTTAAAACTCTCATATATTTTTCCACATTAGATTGAGCTATCTATGTACTTGTAAAACATGTTTCTTCTTCTATTCCATCAAATATATTTGTCTTCTTCTTTATCTATCAAACGTGTGGAACTCTCCTCTGCAAGAAATAGAAAACAGAGTCAACAACATTCTAAAAAGGGAAGACAATTTTTAATTCCATGTTTAGTGAAAGCAAATGAATGGCCTCAAAAATTGAGTTAATTGGAATCACACACGTCTAAAGGTATATAAGGTGAGGTGGAGTTTGACAAGAAAAGATCCTCTTTTCATATACACCCTACTAAGAAATATATTTAAGTTCAACAATTCTTGCTCGATAAGAAAGAATCAGCAAGACTTATCATTCCACTTTCCATTTAATTCGATTCCTTAAGACTTATGTGTACCTTTCAGACCCTGACCTTGTTTCTGTCTCTATGATTCTTGATTATCTCAGCCAAAAGGTTGTCTCCAGCCACTTCTCTCATCTTCTGAACCAACTGGTATCTCCGGATCCTTCCCTTCTGCAATAAACAAACCAAGTAATGAAATCCCAGAATCATAGAATCCATAGAACCAGTAGAACATAGAACAAGCACTTGGATTGAAACGAAATAAAATGAAATTCATACCCGGTAATCACCATAAGTTCTCATGATCAAATTCATTTTAGAAGGATCCATAAACTTGGACAGTAACGACATCAGGGCGGCAAAACTAACCCACGGTGAGCTTGGTCTTCCGGGGAAACCACCTCCATTCAAAACTGAACCAAATACACAAACCATTCAACACACTCTCCTACTGAATACAAAACTCATAAGACATTGAAGAAATGTTCTAACCTCTCAGAGGAGGAGACTTAAAACTGACGATATAACTCGGTAAGATATACGAGTTCATTGTAGAGCTCCATATGACATACTTGGTAGGATTATGGAGATTATCCACACCAGAATCAAACTCAGTCGAGCTTGGAGACGATTGTTTCGAGCCTGAGTCGATTACCTCAGGTTTCCCCAGAAGTACACGGCATAAGAGAAGATGCCTTAAATCTTCCTCGTCTGGCTCTGTAGCTACGGCCCTGCAAATATCTCCACTATTACATTCTAATCCAAAATGATTCAAGGATAAAATTATCTCCGTAACCAAACACATCACCAAATCATGTTCATGCTTTTCATCTAAGCCGAGATCAAGAAATCGGACTTACGCAAAGATGGAGGACTTCGAAGGAACAAGATGGATTCCGATTCCACGATCATTCTCGAATTTACCGACCTCACGACTACTAAACCCATGGGTGATGATTCCTTCGATCTCCGTTTTAGAACCGGCGTACCAACCGTATTTGACATTGGCATCTCCGCCGTTCTTCCTCGCCATAGCTTCAGTGAAAACCTTAAACGCCAGAAACTTAGCTCTCGTCGTGATCCCCCGGGGAGAGTTTTTGCGCACCGCCACGATCGTCGTGTCGCTAGCGATACTACCCATCCCAGAGACGAAACACGTGGTGATGACGTCGCGCTCGGGGTTTCCTTCGTCGAGAAGATTCAATGATGAGTCGGTCGAGAAATTAGAAGATTGAGAACCGCGAACAACGACGAAGGAGGAATCGGCGTCGTCGGAAAGGGGATCGAAAATTTCGCCATTATCTAGTTTGGTGATGGAAGCTTGGTCCTCAATCTCTACCCGCGACGCCATAACCCAAGGGGAAGAAGAAGAAGAAGCTTTCTGCTTGGGAGAAAATGGAGCTTAGAGGTGAAAGAGAGTATTAACGGTTTTGGCGGTGCCGTTAACTTTTCTGCTTGGACGTCAAGGATTTCTTGTCACTTCCATTACTTGTTAAATGACTTTATTACCCCTGTTCTAAATGACTCCATTTACCATCGGGTGCATTTAATGGCTCTGAATCTGGTCTACATTCAATCTCCTTCTATTTTTGTTTGTTATGATTGTTTTATGACGTCATCTTGTTTTCATCTAAAGAAATGACCTTTCACTGTAATAGTTTTGTTTTTATCTGTGTAAAAAATCACTATTAGTTTCCGAACAGTAAATTGATTTTTCTTTTGCTGAGTTATTGTAGGCTTGTACGTTGTAGCTAGCGATGGACATTCGGATATTCGGTTCGGTTCTGGGCGGATATTTCGGGTTTCGGTTATTTCGGGTTTTGAGAAATGACCCCCATTCGGATATATTTCAATTTCGGTTCGGGTTCGGGTGGGTATTTTCGGGTTTCGGGCGGGTTCGGGTATTGGCTTCGATAACCGGAAATAACCGGAAATACCCAAAGTAATTTCGGTTCANTTGTAGCCATGTAGGTAAATAGTTTGGCTAAACTGACTGGTTTTCCTTTTAAAGCAATGGCTTGCTCAGTCGAGTGAAGTAAAATGACTGGGTTTCCTTTTAAAGCAATGGTTTGCTCGGTGGGTGAAGAATGGTTTTTTTTTATATAGAAAAATCTGCCCACTCACAATATTTATTATACTACCAAAATTTAAAACAGAAATTAGATACCGACGAAAAAAATAATAATAATAGAAATTAGGTTCTACAATACATTTACGCATTTAAATTAACTATCTATAGTTTGGAAAAAAAAATTAACTACCCATACTCACATTCTCTTTTGTTATTATATTTTTTATTAATACTATTCAAGCTTTAATACAGATAGTTACATTTCCACACTAGTCATAGCTTATGTAGATGTGAGAGGATACTCTTTTGTTTTTCCATATAAACATTAGTATTGAACAATGAAAGTATTATAAGGATTACACACATACCAAAAGAGAGAACGAAAAGCCCAAACAAGGAAGCCACATTTTTGGGTTACAAAGAAAATACATAAACTCTAGACTGGGAGACAAAACACCATCCCACCAAACTGATTTGAAACCGAACCCTTGAATCAAAGTCCACAAGTCTAATAGAAGTGGTACGTTGGAAAATCAATACAATAAGCTGACCTCTAATCTAATGACGCAAATAGGAAAAGAAAGGAATTCAAACTCTTTTTATTGTTACTCAAAAAGTAGTCATTGTGATAAAAGCACACAAGAAACCTAGACCACAAAACGACTCAAACCAGAAAACGATAGGAATAAGAACCAAGAAACATGGAGAAAGGATGATCTAAATTCCTAAGAAAATATCCGACAAAACGAGGACCAAAAAGAGAAAGAATCAACAGACTCAAGCCTAGATCTAGCGAGATAGAGAAGAAGAAGAAACTTCCCACAAAGAACCTAGATAACTCGAGTCAACCACACACAAGGCCACTGCTGAGCTGATCATCACACCACCGAGGAACCACCACAAAACCAAATCTAGATCTACGGAGAAGCTGCAATCCGATGAGCCGCTTCTGTTGTCGAGAAGCATGTCGTTGCTTTCATACTTACTCGTGCAGAAACCTTAACCAGATCTAAAGAGAAGAACCACACCCAACTCTGATCTCTTCTCCATCAATCGAGTCGCTCAAAATTTAGGAGAACTGATAAAAGTCATAAGAAAACAAGGGGAAAGCCAAACAAAGAGGACTGACCGACGGCAGTGCTAACGGAGCCACCGCACGCCGGTCACCGGAAGAGAAAAGCAAGGAGAGGAGATTTAGAGAGAAGACAATGAGAACTAGGAGAGAGAATATGAGAGATACTCATTACATAATGGACTTTAGGAAGCTTTATTTTTCAAAATTTAATTTTTGTGTTTGGATTGTTAACAGTCAATTACTCAATGTTGATGATTTGTGTTTAGTTTTACAAGATTGCGTAAATAACTGATTACTTATCTAATATTTTCAAGTAGTAGACTAACTGACAGCCGTTGCCGAGCTCAATCTGTTTGAAGGTTTGCTCATTTGAACAATTCCCGACTCTAAATTTTTTGTTTTTCCTGATTTAATTTTTTCCTCTCTCATAAGGTTGAAGAATTTATTAGTATAAGATATGTATGCCTTAAATACATTTAACTTATATGAGACATTAACTTAGCCAATAAGCAAAACATGTGTCTTGTTTTATTTGTTACTTCATATAGTCACACACAAACATATTGTTACACTACCCTACCAACATCTGAGAAAGATGTGTCATTGATAAGGTCACTTCAGTCAATCAACAAAGAGGGAGACATGGATGAGTATACAGCACCTAATTAAATTTCTCATGGTTATAGAAAACTAATTATGGACCATTTTTGTATTATTGATCTAATTGACTCGGTGAGTGTGGGGTGCCAATATCAGAACATGGGTAATCCAGTTATTAGGGATTAAAGTCTCACATCGGAAGTTAGAAGTGATCATTAGTAATATATATAAAGGGATTGAGCCACTCCACTAATTGTCAATTGACTTTTAGTTGGATGTCCATGAACTTTAACATGGTATCAGAGCCCACAAAGCCCAAACGGGTGTAACCGATCCACAATATCTAACCCGATCCGTTATCCATCTGACCCAAATTGGTCCATTGATCCTTGCCCGAACATACCGAGATTAATGGCCAGAGACCCATCATCTCGAGGGGGCGTATTAAGGATTAAAGTCCCACATCGGAAGTTATAAGTGATCATTAGTAATATATAAAGTGATTGAGCCTCTCCACTAATTGTCGATTGACTTTTAGTTGGATGCCCATGAACTTTAACACAATTTATATTTCTTTACTTTTTTCGTATTATTTGTTTTGTCTTTTGAATTTTATTTATCTTTTTTTTATTTTGTATTATGTGTTTGAGGTTATGGATGTTTAAGGTTGATAAAAAAAAAGTTATGGACGTTTGTGGTTTTTAAATTGGTTTTTGGTTTTGATTTTTGGAATTTATAGTTTTTGGTTTTTGATTAATTTTACTACAGATTTTGATATTTCTAAAACTTGATTGGTTTTGGACTTTTGGTTTTTAGTTTTTACTTTTTTGTCTTCTTAAAATTTGAATTAAAAATTACATAAATAAAATTCATATATTGCATAAACAGTTTATGATCAACTATAGTATTTTTCATAAGAAATATAAAACTTATAAAATATTATTTATATATATATATATATATATATATATATATATATATATAGGTTACTGCCCGCGCCATGCGCTGGTTTAAATTTTTATTGATATGTTTATATACGATGGAATTCTAAAGATTAATATGTTTTCTTTGTTTGTTTAAAATTATGATTTCATCTACGGATTAGTTTGGTAATTTCATACCATATTAGTTGTTATATTATAACTAATGCCAATAAAAAATTACTAAAAACCCATGAAGTTAATATAGGTATCGAAACAAACGTACGAAAAATGATTTGATCCACTATTTGACGTTTCCAAATACTTCTTTGTAGACGATATTATTTGTTTTTTTCCTGGATGTTCCCTTATTTGTTTGTAATCAAGATTTTTAGTTCAGATCTTGATTTGACTCTCGATATGACTACATAAAGCTGACCATGGAAAATATAAGATTCGGTAAAAACAAACCAATAAACCCACATATTTAAATATACAGTATGGTATATTATATATATTTATTATATGTAACGATAGATGATTTATTAAAAAAAAATCATAAAAAAGTGAAAATTATAAATACACAGAAAGTAGCAAAATTATATGTTTAAATAAAGGGTAAATAAAGAGAAAAATAATAATTAACAAATAAATGAAAACTAAACCCTAATTTAGAATTTATAAACCCACATAAGTTCATTTCCAGTATGTATTAATATATATACAATATGTATACAAATACATAGATACATGTACAATATACATTTAAATATACAGTAAATAAAGAGAAAATAAAATAATGAACAAATAAATGAAAACTAAACCCTGATTTGGGATTTATAAACCCACATACGTTCATGTACAAAATATATACATATGCATACTGTATGTATACAAATACATAGGTACATGTACAATATCTATATGTATACATAATGTATGTATACTCGGACCAAACTACATGATAGCTAAACACCAATTTGGATATTATAAACCCACGTATCTAAATGTAAAGTATGGTATTATATTTGTTAAATGTAATGATAGAGAATTTATCAATACTCATAAAAAACTGAAAATTATAAGTACACAAAAAGTAGTAAAAGTATATGCTTAAATATACTTCAAATAAAGAGAAAAAATAATAATGAACAAATAAATGAAAATTAAACCCTAATTTGAGAAACATCTTTGATCATTATTCCATAGTATTTTGTTAATCTTCGTACTATTATCAAATACAGAATTAGCATTCTACGCATTTTTTATTTTACCAATAGTTTGTAGAAAAATTGCATGAGCTAATCTTATCAACAAAAGTACAGGTTTACGATTTTGCATTAATTTCTTAAAACATAATTGTTAGGATTTTTAGAAATATCCTCTTAAATTATTTAAGATAATAATTGAACTATTAAAATAATCACCAAAACTTCTTAAAATAGAATTAGTTGGTTTTTTTTTTTAACTGTTCTATTAAAGATATGTCGTATTTTAATTTTGTTTTGAAAATAATATATTATTAATAAAAACATCAAATGAATTAGTAAAGTGGAATTATATCTAAAATTTTATCGAAAATCTCGGATTGGTTTTTTGGAAATACATTTAAAGATATTCTTAAAATAAAATTGTTAAGATTGCGAAAAATCTTTATTTTAAAATTTTTGAGATTTGAGGAATTTTATTAACTCACCTTAAAAAAAAAACATTGTTTATGATTATCTTAAATATTCTATAAATATTTTTTTGAAATTTTTTAAAAGAAAAGTTCTTATGAGAATAAAATCAAATGCAAAGGTTAATTAAATTTTCAAAAAAATCTCAAAAATTGTGGAGCTTACATTTAAGTTCAAAATACTTGTCTTACCTAAGTTCAAAATACTTGTCTTTTAATATATATATATATATATATATATATATATATATATATATATATATATATAT
>OVAF01000131.1:0-53881 GCA_900406245.1 Odontarrhena argentea | reverse complement strand
AAAAAAAAAAAAACAATAATACATCTCATTTTTCTATATTTCAAATGCATCTCAATATAATAAAATATAACATAAAAGGCTAATGAAACTGTTAACGAATCTATTATTTGAATATTTGTCCAGATATACAAATATAAACACAAGCCAGCGTCATTGTTGGCTGAAATAATTATGAGACGAAAAATTTAGATTCTAACATGCATTATATTTGAAATAAACTTAACATAAAAATCCAAATTATTTTGTAATTTAATATTTTTCCTATTTTCACATATGTTAAATTTGGAAACTATACTTTAGGTGATTGTGTATTGGTGTAAATGTGGCTTTCCACGATCCTATTTATTTTTACTTTATCTGTACAAATAATTAAATAGGATCATTAATTAAAACATGAATTTTTAGTTATGGATAAGGACAGTGCTGAATATTTGAGTTGGGGAGTTAGTTTGTGATAAAATAGAAAAATGATTTACAAATCAGTAAACAACACCTAAATCCTCACTCCAATCCACATATTATATAAAAAAAAAATTATAGCTAAAAGTGTAAAATTTTAAAATTACAGAAAATCGAATATGCGGCATTTTTTACATCAAAAATCATGCAATGTCTATTTATAATAAATTAACTAACAAGAGAAAAGAAATGCATTATTAAATAGTCATAAAATTGAATTAATATAACTTGCACAATTTTATTTTTTTTAATAAAATCAAATTGAAACAAAAGGTCTTTCAAAAGTTCTTGGTACATAAATTACTAGTATCTGATTTTGTTAAGAAATTAAAAATGTCGTGATATGGTGGTTGATTATTGGTGTCAATTTAGTTTAAAGCACATCAAGGCACGCAAACTCTAACTAAGGGACCCGCGTAAACCCTAACTCTTCTAACGACGAAACTAGCTAATTCTCTTTTAACACTTAATTTAATCCCTTTTTAGATGCTTCCACGTCCACGTTTATTGGTCCATCAAATCTTTATAATATATAGTTTATATTTTTGATTTTTGGAACATCACTTGTGGTATATATGCGTCAATTATGTCATTTACTAAAGTTAATAATGTTTGAGTTCCTTAAAAAGAAAAAAATGTTCATTTCAAAAAAATAAAAAATAAATAAATAAATAAAATGTTTGAGTTCCGATTTTAATCGTTTTTTCGTGATAACTATTATGCAAATTCGTCTGTATGTAAGCTAACACTTACTATGTAACGTTTCGTCCAATGGATTACTCATTTTTTCCATCGGAATCGTGGACTTTGCTATTATTATCTAATTGTGGGTGTGTTATTCTTTTGGGAGGTCCGACCACTGAATTATTGATCTTGCAATTACTATGTGACTTTTTTCATTTTTTGTCCTCACTTACAAAGTATCGTAAATCACTTCCAACTCAAACATGCATGTTTAACTTTGAGGTTCTCTCAAAACAACTGGTCGGAAAAAGTAAATATATTTTGATGATATAGATAGTTAAATTAATTTATTTAAACTATTTTTTAATATGCCAGGTCCAAGATGTTACATGTATACTAGCTAGTACACATTATTCAAAAATCAGTTAATTTAACTTTGTAAATATATATATATATATATTTATTTATTTGGTCACTATAAATACTCTCTGTTCCATAAAGATAAATTTTCTAAGGATTTCACACATATTAAGAAAACAA
The DNA here is from genome assembly GCA_900406245.1 of Odontarrhena argentea. Classification (NCBI taxonomy): domain Eukaryota; kingdom Viridiplantae; phylum Streptophyta; class Magnoliopsida; order Brassicales; family Brassicaceae; genus Odontarrhena; species Odontarrhena argentea. The sequence continues at coordinate 52,198 of OVAF01000131.1, read as the reverse complement.
TTACTATTCCACAGTTTTTCAGCATTACACATTTTCCAATAAATCTAAACCAATAGTCATGTTTGAAACTCAATTATTACGTCTTGAAATTAACAATTCTTCTGTGAAAACAGAGAAAATTCATTTTTTTTAACATAATTTTTTCGTAGAAAATTCATCTTTATGAAACGGAGGGAGTATTTTGTTTAAGGTATTCAATCTAAATGAAAAAAATTAATCACCAATTAATGATTTATAAAGTTCTTTTGACACTATTTAATGATAATCCAGTAGTACAATCCCAATAAATAATTCATAATACTAGCAGTATATATAGAAAAAAAGAAGAAAAACGGATGAAATATTCGTATAGCAGAAGTTTCCAACTAACCCGAAGGAGACAGCTACAGTTGATCTTCCTCTAACCAAACTCTTAATTAGCTCATCTTAATTACCTTTAGGTTTTTGGACATGATCTTTGATTTTATGCTTTTTTGAAAAAAGGTACATTTAAATAAATATTTGTGTTCGATGTATTTGACAATATTCTCTCACAAAACAAATTTCTATCCGTTAAAACTTAGGGCCGGAATATCAAAAATTTCCAAATTGTTTATCTACATTTATATTTTGGAGTAAAAGTCCATAATTTATTATTTTTAGTCTCCAACTCGTGATCTTGGAGGTAGTACAACAATCACTAATAAAATATAATTTTTTTGTTTGGTTTTCTTTTTGGAAAGGGGTGGGCCGACTTTTAACCGTGGATTAATCTCTAGCCAAAGATCTATCAAATAGTTCATTCATCAAATTTTCTAATGGGTTTAAAACGTGATATTATTTTTGAGTACTCAAATGTTCAATTTTGATTATTCTATGCTCGAGGAAAATCGATCCCCGACCTAAATTTACATGGCGACTCCTCCTAATGCATGTCAAGTGTTGGAATCATATACACACCTGGCACTTAGGTTATTTGTTTGGTTTTCATTTGTGTTTTCATGTTCTGATGATTACAGATTTTTATATAGGATATGGAAACGTAACCACAAACAAAATAACGCCCGAGGATATATGATCTTTAAAAATGTTCAAACTGACAATATCACTCAAAACTATTATACATGACAAAAATTGCCGAAGCATTTTCAAATGTCTCCAAAATGCACAAACCAACACAACAAAGTACGTATTTATACACGTCACACACATTGAAGAATCAAGTAAAGTTTGTATCAATAAATCTCGAGATCACGAGTATATCTGTTTATAGTGTCTCTGATAATGAACTTCTGACAGTATATATATTATCTTCTTCTATGTGATGTGAGTCAAACCTAACATCATGGAAAAAGACCAAAGCAGAACATTTTACACGTTACATAATTTGATCGTGGCATATTATCATCTAGAAACCTAAAGTATAGTAGTAAATTCAACTAAACAGCAGTCATAAATCATGATACGTATTTCACCATCTACATGTACTTTTAGGTTAAGAATAAAATTTAAAGACGCAAAAGAGTTGGTTAAAACGAAGACTTCCATATCACAGAAACGCAGTTAAGTCTTAATTAAAGTTGTTTACGGTAGAAGTCAAATATTATTATGAGAAGGACTCTAGAGCTATACAGACTTTTTTTCTTAGGATGTATTTTAAAAATGAGAAAAGTGAAAAAGCTTACATTAACCGTGAGGCGTGAGGGACTTGAGGTTCGATGCAGTCAAAGAAATTATTGTATATTCCTAACTCCTTTGATGGCTTTGAAAATTGAAATCGATAAGAGTAACCTAAAAGCGTATGTAACTAATTTTGCAGGACTAATCATTATTATTTCCAAAAATCTTTATTGTTATTGTTTTTTTGGGCATAAAATCTTTATTAAAATCCTATGTTTTAAAATCTTTATTGAAATTTCAATATGTAATTCGGAAATACAAATTAAAATCAACCTTTGTCCAATAACAAAGATTAAACATGGATTAATTTGACTGCAGAATTAATTTTAGTGGATTTTAGAGTGATTCCATGTTAATTAAAAATTCTAATGTTGAAATCTTTAACCAAATTAACCTCGTTATTTTGAAATTATTTGATGAAAAAATAATTTTTAGGCTAAACTCTTCACATGACACACCTCACATGTTTTCATATTTTATAATATACTAGCTACAAATTATATGTATAAAGTAACTACAAAATTAGCTACAAATAAATTGTAGCGAAAAACATTTATGTGACGGTCTCATCAACGATGTGATTATCTCTGGAAATGGAAAAACATGTTGATTTTTCAAAATACTAATTTCACCGTTTGGTGAGATCGCCAAGAATTTATCATATCTACGGTTACCAGCATTTCTATATAAATTGTTTGTCTCTCGTCATCATATTTTATATTTTTATTTTAAACAATCGAAATAGTAGAAATTTATGGAAAACCAAATAATTAAACTACACATTATATGTAATCAAATCAAACATGTCATAGTATAATAGGTTTGGATGATAAAAGATGAATTATTTATGTTTGGGTAAAGTGTTTTGTAGGAATTAATATATCTTTTAATAATGTATCATTATAACATTTTTTATTTTTATTTCATCGCATTTCTTACATATAAAGATCATAAATGCGTTAAGTCTTATAGCTTACCAAATCTAAATGCAAATGCTAAAATCATCAATTTTGTTTATGAATTTATATTATTTTTAACGCGGCTTGCAACAACAAGTTTTGCTAGTACCAGCACCAATACAACGTCCATCTAAGAAGCGGTCATGAAGACAATCCAGTTTACATTGCAAATCTCCGTATGTATCATTACACTCGGCAAAACAAAGCTTGTTTGATATTGGGTCCAATGTACCTAGGAAAATCAGCATTAAAATTTGTGTAGACCAAAAACATGTTAGTTAACAATCAGTTCATATAACATGTACATTTAATATAATGTTTTAAAATGAATTATAGTGGATATCGATTACATGCTGCAATTGATTTTAAAATGATTAATATCGATTACATGCTGCAATTGATTTTAAAATGATTAACATCAATTAAAAATTAACACATAATTTTTATTTGAAACAAACCTGATGCCACAACGTTGCCACTGGACAGGAAAACTGTTAATACTAACCCGAGTAAACAAGCTACAAGAGTTTTTGTTAAAGTCATGATCTTTTTTTTTTCTTTTATAAAATCTATTGAAAATAAAGATGTTCTTAGTATTTTGGATGTTAGAGAGAAGTTTTATTTATATATTGCTTTGAGTATGAAGAAATCTGTAGTCCTTTATTGCTTTTCCAAAATTATGTAATTTTTTTTATTCTTTGCAAAGTAATCATTGACTTAAATCTGAATTTTTATCTCTAAACTATTATGGATGATCTCAAATCAAAATGTAGTAAAGGTTTTTTAAAAGTAGACTAATTCTTTTTAGCAAACTATGAGTCTTGTGAATCTAAGAAGATTTAATGTATATATATATATATACATACAGATTAATAATAATTACATACAGATTTTTTGTAATTATAATTAGGTATACAACTGATTAAAAAGTTAATTGGCAAATAAACCATCTGCCACGTCCTGTTGCAAGAGACTTCTCAGAATTTATGATTAGTTGATCTTGTGTATATATGTGTTTCATTTGATTATATATCAAATCACTCCAAAAGATATAAGACATTCAACGGCTTCTATATAAGACCTGGAAGGTTTGTACAGTATTAGTTTGAAAGAGTGGGACCAATCGATTAAAAAAAGCTGACATGACAAAACAGTTAGAAACGTGTTCATACTTGAGGTGGGGTCTAGTTAAGACAATATCTTTTGTGTTAAGAAAGAGAGTGGGACCCATACACTGCAATGTGATTGGCTGAAGCGTCTCTCTCTAATTTGTACAAAATGCCCACGTGGAGCCTATGAAGGACCATTGATTGGTTGTTATTATACCTTATGGCTTATGCTATTTGACTACTAGACCAGATAAAATTATGGGCACATAGCTAAATACTTTTATCTCTACTCCTTTTTATTTTCACATCGCGAGTTTTGTGTTTAGGATGTGTAAAAAAAAAAAAAAAAAAAATTTGATATGAACTTAAATTAAATCAATAGTTTTTGATTTTATTTAAAAGATAATTAATTTTTCTCTAAATACATAGACTAATGTCTTATTAGTAATGAAATCAATTATTTCATTATTTTCACTACCATAGAAAAGTAAAATGGCTGTTAATGATTTTTTTTTATAGTTAAATATTGAAATTAAATTTTGCATTTTCCACACGTTAAAAATTTTTAGTGACATTTCAAGAGATTGGTTATTTTCTTGTTTTCTACCAAATTTTAATTTTGTATCTTCTCGAGTTTTAAACAGCTACTACCTTCCAACTTCATTTCTTTCAATCCGGAATATTTAAAATGAAAAAAATGTGAAATGGTTGTCAATCAATTTGTTATATGAACTTTACTAAAATACATAGTTTATTTTGATTTTACGGTTGCTAATTATTTTGATGTTTATGATTAAAAACTTAAAATGTTGAAATCTTTTTTTTTTCTTTTTGCATTTTCCACACATTTAATTTTTTTAGTGAATATTTTTTAGTGAATATATGTGTGTTTAGGTTTCAAAAGATTGGTTATGTGGGGTTTTCCTACAAGTATATTACTTTGTTATATATCTTTCCGAGTTCCAGAGATTTACTCCCTCTTCTTTTATTATGAAAAGATTATAAATAATGAAATGTGAAATGGTTACCGATAAATTTGATGTTGGAACCAAATTTTACAATTTTCATTGGTTCATTGAATATATGTGTTTTGAGGTCTAAAGAGATTGATTCCATCTCAAGTCTCTATCCGAAAAAATATTAGCGATTATATATAAATAAAACATACTGACATTATTATACGTTTATATTTTTAATGTCTTATATTTTGTATTACCTGCACTTATCATACGAGTTATTATTGATCATGTATGCGTTAAAATAGAATTTTAATTATGAAAAAAATCATATTTTTGAGGTTTAATTTTTTTTTTTTGAAAAAGAAAACTAATGTATGCTTTATATTTGATCAAAAAAGTATATTGGTAATCTCATAATTAATTTATAAAACTATAGTGCTATAAGTTTTTAATTTTATGAATTAATATGAGAATGATTTCTCAACTTCCTTTATACATATAAAATATTAATATTAGATGATTTTAATTCCGACCAAAAAAAAAAAAAATTAGACGATTTTAATTTTTAGTTAATAAGTTAAAAGTTAATAATAATTGTGTATGTCATGTCATTGATGATGTGTCATCATAAAAAGAGAGAAAACCTAACTTTATAGTATTAGATGCGCAAATCATCATTTCACTACATATTTTTTTTTTTTTTTTTTAACATTTCATGTGTATGATAATTAATCAAGTTTTTGTTCGAGTGTCTACTATCATTATTAAAATCATAGGGAAAAACTCAAATTAAAAGCATATATTAAAAATGCATACTGCAAGTTTCTAATAGAAATAAAAGATTCGTGTTTATATTTTTGTTTTTATCATAATATTGTTTAAGTTACAAAACTGTTATTGTTGATTATTCAGTTTGTTTGTTTGATTTTTAAATCCACTAATGGATTTTCAAAGCTAGTTCATTTGATTTTTTAAATCTAGTTTATCGGATTTTGAAATCAAATAATTCTATATAGATTTCTAAATGCTCATAGATTAACAAATCCATTAACATGCATGAACCAATAACCCCCAAAAAATCAGAAACATTACAAAGTTTCTAAGAATGATCTCACATTACAAAAACATCATTTCATTACATACTAAATACATGTTTTAAAAAATTTCTTTAATTTTTTTTTATGTCGATTCTCCTTATTTTCCTCCTCTTTACGTAGATCAGTTTTCCCCAAAACCTTCTCATCCTCCAAACTTTCGAATGAAACAACAATGACTTTTCTTTAAATTTGTGTTTATATTAAGTACATAATTCCAAATCAGTTAAAAATTAACACACCAAATTTTTTTTTAGGGATTTCAAGAAGAAAAAAAAAATGTTAAACATGAGACTTCAAACGAAAAAACAAAAAAGATGAAGGGATTGTGAGATATCATGCTCGTTCCATGTTGCAAAGCTCGATTATCAAAGTTTGACGGATGATTTTGCAAGAAAAATGCGAGAAAGACGATTTTCAAAGATATATTTATTAGGAGCTCTAGATTGTTCATTACTTGGTTTAATGAATTCTTTTTTATCAATTACTTTGGAAAAATTATGTTTTATTAATTATTTTGGATATTTAAATAATTTAATTGAGATTATGTTTCTTTATAATATAAATTGAGGGCCCTATTTTTTTCTTCCCTCAAACTTCAAAAATCCAAGATGCCCTATGTGAGTAATAGTAGAATCATTTTTTTTTTTTTTTGGTCGGAAAATCATTTACTACAAATTTTTATGGTAAAATAAAATAATTTAATGTGAATTTGGCTATGAAAAATTGCTAATTTTGTTTCTAAAGATTTATATGCAGTTATGTCGGAAATAAATAAATCATCATAAATTTCTAATACAAAGTTTTTTTTAATTATTAATGATGGAACAAAGAAAAGAAGAAAAAGAAACAGAAAACATCTTGGCGTTTTATTGTTAGAGATATGGCATGTAAGCCATTTAGTAAAATAAAGAACGACACGCGTTGTTGATTTTGAAAGACGAAAATGGCGTAAAGAAACGCTACAGCTCCCCCTACTTGTACGCTTCGTCTTCCTAAAATGTAAACCACCCGGGAAAACTCAAAACTCAAAAATCAAAATTAGACAAAACCTAATCGTCACTTTCCTTATTTCCGAGACCAACTATAAAAGAAAGACTCTCCCTTTCTCCGAAAAGCCCTAACCTTTACAACAATGACGCATTTGCAATGGCGGAAGGAAGCTCTTCTCGAAGCCATTTTCATCGAGATCGAAGAAGGAGTCGTAATGGTGGAGAATATTAAGAGATTAGAGGAGCTAGTTGAGATTATACACAAACAAGGCTCCAAAGTACCTGAATCGGTGAAAAAGGCTTACTGTGATGTTGCTGTAGATTGCACGGCGAGGTGTCTAGCTCAGAAGAGAGATGCCAAAGAAGCTTTTATCGACGCAATGAGATCCATATGGCTCCGTAGGATTATGCCTCTTTGTGATGAAGTTAGCTGTTTAATTACTCGTGAACTCTTGGATAGCTGTAAGAAATTGTGGAGATTGTATACTGAGGGAGAGGCTTGTGAGAGTTTGACGGAGGAGAATACGAGAGATGAAGCTTTGGCTTCTTTGAGGAAGGTTGTTTCTGAGTTGCATCCTGATCCTGAGTATGGATATGATCGTAGAGATATGTATATGGGTGAGGTTGAATCTAGTGAAGATTTCGAAGAGGGGGAATCAATGGCTGAAGGAAGAGAGATTGAGGTTAATACAAACTCCGAAGCTGTGGACCAAGGCCAAGGTCTGCACTTTATGAACTTGTTATGATTTCGTATGATTTGTTTTTGAGATGATTCTATTTCTGGTATCATGTAGAAGGACATGGTCGAAGTTTTCTTTTTGTAGAGCTTTTGATTATTTCTACAAATCCTTTTTGTTGTAGAGAGTTTCTCTGATACTGAGCTGGAGAGCCATACTTCTGGAGAGTCAGAGGCTGAAGTTTCACCCCGCCAAAGCATGACTATTTCCTCTGCATCTGTAGACAGAGCCCTTCGGAAGCTTACAATTTCTACAATCCAGCTGGTGAATGCTTTAGAAGAAGAAGCGCCTTCAAATGTAAACAATGAGACGGTTACTGAACTAGAAAATGCTGTTGCTAGGCTATCTGCAACATATACTGGACCAAAGCTTAGCTTCACGGAGCAAAAGAGAACAGCACACACTGATGAGGTATATATATAATTCCCTCTTTGTTGTTGCTGAATCATATCATCTATGGTCTTCTTGTGTTTAAGAATCTCCGTGGATTGAACACCCAATTCACACCTCTTTACTAAGTTCTAAGTAATATGCTCATTCATTCTTTCATCTACTCCTTTTGCGTCATTTTTGTTGACCAGCATACTTCACTTGGTAATAAGTTTGCATTGATCTTTGTCTTCTTTGTATTGGTCTCTTCCCATGTTCGGTTGAAGAGCTTTTTTTCTAATAGAACAGTATAATGCAGGGCTTTTCTGGTCATATGATTTGTTTTTCACATTGTGTTTGTTTGACTAGGGGAAAGACGCCATTGATGGTTCAGATGAAGAAATGCGTGATGATGGTGAAAGGAATAATACATCAGAACTTAAAAGATCTGTGGTATCTCCTTTGGAAAGAAACCAGAGTTCAGCAAGTGAAATAAGGACGAGACTTTCTTGGAGTACTGCAGAACCGCTGGCCGTACTGGAAGGCCCTGAAAAGTAACTTGAAACTGAAAGTTATAATCTAGATGAACATCTTTTATTGCATCTCTACTTATTTGATGGTATTCTTTTGTGATTCAGGTATGCTGATACAGATATGCTGAAAACTGCTTGCGGATCAAAGACTCCAGTGATGGTTCAGCTTCACTTATCTTTCAGCTTATTCACTTATCTTAACGAGCTATACTTCATCATGTTTCTAATAGTCAACACTATTGTCACAGGATGATAGCAAAGATAAGTTTCGAATTGAGATGAGGCGTGAAGAGCGCCATCCTTGAGTAGGTGAGTCACACACTTATACATAGCTCACGTTTGTGACCTTCAAAATGGAAAAACAATGAGGCAGTGCTGCATTAGTATCTCGACTCCCTGATACTATAGTGCCTAAAGATGATATGTACTCTCAGAAACAATGAGCCAAGTTCTCAGAAACCAATAGGCATGAGTCATGGCAAAAAACAAATTATCTCTACACATATTATTGCTCACTTGGTTCTTTTATTCTTTGCATACAGGAACTGGAACAATGGAGTAGGGTCAGACCTTTTTGTTGGAGCAGGGATCAGACTTTTTTTTGCGTGGATGAATAATAATGTATTGTGTCATCTATGGAATGTAAAAACTTGCCAACATTTTGTCGCCATTCCCCCATTTGACCCGTAATATTTGTTGGTTTGACGATGATAATATCTAGTGAATCTTTTTGTTAAACTGAACCTAGCATACAACATTCTTTATTAGGAATAAGCTGTAGCACTGACCCTGAGGCACCACTTTAAAATCATATATCGAATAGCATCACAAATTAACCTTATCAAATCAAATTGAAGTACTGCTAATCAAAACTCAGAATTTTATTCCCAAGGGTCGAATCACCAACAAAGAAAACAAAATGAAGAATTAAAAGGAACTTGACATTTGTCTAGAATCATCTTATCCGCTTCATCCAAGTTGTTAAAGCATAAATGCCAACTCCAATGTATGTGAGAATATGCATATTATGCAAACATCAGATAAGAGAATAAGATGCTGGTGAAGCTAAATCAATGGTTTCACAACTTGTGTATTAAAACCAACCATTGGAACTTGAAAAAACCAAATGCCTGTAATCAGGACATATACATATGGTTTCCCAAATCCAGAAACAAAGACCTTCGAGTTGGCGCAAATTCTGCACCAGGAATGCTGAAACCAGAAAACATACAATGCATATACAAGTAACTGAAGATATCTTGCAAACCATCTACATCTCTCTTGTTTATATGACAAGACCAATACAAAGGTACTCAGTGAATGAAAGCACTGTCAAGTGTAAGGCTTATCATCATTCTTGACACACTGAATAAAACACACTCTACGCTATCACCAGCAAATAAGAACAGAGGGAATGGCCAAGAATTTAGAAATCCAATACTTTTCAAGAGTAGCAACAGTTATGCATCTGAACATGGCTTTGCAAAACATGAAAGTAAATGATAGAGAAACATATGAAAAACAAAAAGAAAAGTAACCGCACAAGTTCAAGAATCCAAATGAAAATTAGCAGAGCAGCTAGCAGCTAGTCACCATAGGACACAACCAACTGAGATATCTGTAATGGCAGTTGCACCAAATTCCAGAACACATTCCAATGGCACATAAATGTTCACCAAGAATGTTCCAAAGATTCAACATGACAGCTTTATCTCAGACATGATTCTTCTTAGTGACCATGTCCCAGAAGAAGTCGGTCAATACAGGCTCGTATCCAGGCATCTTAGCATATCCAGGAAAGTAGTTAATATCAATAATAAGGTACCTATTAGCATCTTTGGCATCCCTAATGACGTCGAAGTTGAAGAGATTGAGACCCATTGATTTCCTCATAGCCTTGGCTAGATCAGTCAAGAAACTCAATGGAGGCATCTCCATTTTCTCAAAGCTCCTATCCTCACCATACTCCCAATTCTTGTCTTCTTGAGCAGTAAGATTGGATATCTGTGAGAACGGAAGCGACCCTTTGGAGGTCCCAATCTTCTCTTCAGAGATATCAGGTAAAGATCTTCTCTTGACACATTTCACATAATCACCAACCACATAGACCTTGAAGATGACACCACCATGATTCACAAACTCCTGCAACACAATCGGAGCTTTCAATATCTTCATCCCTTCTTGATCATAGATCAAAAACATCTTGTGAGATTTGGCACTGCCATCAGCATCCAAAGGCTTCGCAATCACCGGGAACTTAAGCTCCCCTAGAGCCCCACCACCGCTCAAAACCCCAGAATCCATAACAACGACTTGCTCGGGGACACCAAATCTCTCACTATCCGACACAGGAAACCTCAATTGAGTAATGACCTCAAGCATCGAAACCCTATTGTGCAATTGCTCAATAGCCTCGGGCAAATCGATAACAGGAACAGCAGGGCATTTTAGACGAAACTCGTTGAGATTCTCCTTCCAATAGGAATCGTAAAGCTTGTGGATGATACAATCAAGCTTGCCTTGTTCCAGCAAGGGTTTCGTCGGATCTAGCTTGACCAAATCAATCCCACGTTTCCTCGAGTGTTCGATCAAAGAAGGCTGGATGAAACTATTCTGTTTCTTGGCAGCGAGTGCGTAACCAACTAGGTATCTCTCTTGGATGGATGAATCTGACATCTTGGTAGGGGAAAATTCATGCCCAGAAATCAAAACCCTAAGGAGGAAAAGCGAATCGACAAGGCAGAGAGGAAAGATCGAAAAGGATTCTCGAGTTCGCCCTTGTGGAGATGAAATAACACAGAGAGAGAGAAGGGAATGTTGTACACGTGTGGAATCGAATATAGGTACGTGTGAGGAAGCAAGTGGAGAATGTTAGACACGTGTAAACGTGCGAAGGAGGACGAGTGTGGGTCTTTTTCATGAGATGGACGGTTTATAATAGTTTCGAATGTTATGGGCCCAATTGTGTCTTCGTTAATGGGTTTTTACATCTTTCTTACTCACGTGGAAAACGTAGCTCTTCCGAGTGACGAAGACGACCAGCGTTTTGCAAACGCTAACTTTAAGTTTCGATTCATGTTAAAACAACGACGTTTGTGAAAAGAACGATCGTGGCTAACAGCGTTATCAAGTGGTGGCAAACATGTACATGTGGAAAAATATTAGTATGGCTAATACTCTTAATAATTAGTTTGTATGACTAAGTATACTTTTGTTTTTGGATAGATTTTTCTTTCAATAGTGTGTGGTGTTAGAGGTTGATCGACTAACTTATGTCACTTTTGTGATGCACGTTGACTCAGTTATGATTATTTGTGGGCTTATTGTTGTTTCGGATCAAAATCTCATCTTACATAATAAGATTAATATTAGTCTAACATCATTCTTATTACAAAAAAATTAAACAATCATATTCTTTAAGATCTTGGTGGCATGATAACTGCGGTTTTGAGTGTTTTGAGTGCGGTTTTTGATAATTACTTTGTATTTTATCACTCATATTTATTTTCATTGTTTTATATGAACCGCACTTATTCGATAACACTATTCAAATCTCACCGCAAATGGCTCTCAGCTAATTCCATCCCGTCCAGACTGACCAGTAAACCGCATCACTATTTAGTAACTTCTTTAATTTGTCTTCGATATACAACAGATATCCGATCCAAACCGGTTAACTCTAACCCCCGATTAAAATTTGGTCTTGTATCCGGTTAAGGTGGTAAAAAGGACAAGATATAAAAAGCGAGTGTCTTAAACCCTAATCCTATCTCCGGCTACCTTTACCTCTCGCGCAAATCCCTACCGTCCACTTCCGACGTTTTTATTCACCGGACGGTAAAGAGCTAGAGAGAGAGAGTTCGCCGTCGTGATGGTATCTCAATCGTTAAAGAAGAACTACCGTTGCTCTCAATCTCTAAAGCAGTTTTACGGTGGTGGTCCTTTCATCGTTTCATCTGATGGTTCTTTCATCGCCTGTGCTTGTGGTGACTCCATTAACATCGTCGACTCTTCCGATTCATCTGTGAAATCGACGATTGAAGGCGAGTCGGATACGCTCACTGCTTTGGCTCTTAGTCCTGACGATAAGCTACTCTTCTCCGCTGGGCATAGTAGACAAATTCGAGTTTGGGATTTGGAAACTTTGAAATGCATTCGCTCTTGGAAGGTATACTAATTTGGTGGTACTCTTGTGCTTTTTTTTTTTGTATCTCTTGAGTTTAGAAAATTCTGACTTCTAAACATGATTGTTGTTGTTCTTGTTGCTATAATTTGTGGTTAATGATGAGCAGGGACACGAAGGACCGGTGATGGGCATGGCTTGCCACGCATCTGGAGGATTGCTAGCTACTGCTGGAGCTGATAGGAAAGTACTTGTCTGGGATGTTGATGGTGGTTTCTGTACTCATTACTTCAAAGGTCATAAAGGGGTTGTCTCAAGCATCTTGTTCCATCCTGATGTCGACAAGAACATTGTATGTGCCAGTTTGGTCTACGGGTCAATTGATCTTGGAGTTTTTGTTTTGTGAAGAGATATATAAACAATATTCCTTCTCTGTTTGACGACAAAATTTGTGTGTTTTGAATGTTGGATTGTAGCTTTTCTCGGGAAGCGATGATGCAACCATTCGTGTCTGGGATCTTATGGCAAAGAATACTGAGAAAAAATGTCTTGCCATTTTGGAGAAGCACTTTTCAGCTGTGACTTCCATTGCTTTGTCAGACGATGGATGGACATTGCTAAGTGCTGGAAGAGATAAGGTGAGTTCTAACCACTTTCTAGTTTAATTTGAGTTACTGGGGTGAGATTATTTTTTATTAGTTATTCTTAAGTTCAAGTGATCAGTGGTGTCAACTTATTGGTTAATCGCAGGTTGTGAACGTGTGGGACCTTCATGATTATAGTTGCACGAATACAGTTGCAACATATGAGGTACTAGAAGCTGTGACAGCAGTTTCTCCTGGGACGCCTTTCGCGTCATTTGTAGCTTCTTTGGACCAGAAGAGTAAGAAGAAGAAAACCACTTCTCAAGCAACACATTTTATTACTGTTGGTGAACGTGGTGTTGTGCGCATCTGGAAGTCTGAAGGGTGAGCCATTATATCTTTTAATAGTTTTTTGTTTTGCTGATTGAGATTAGGTGTAAAGTCATATAATCTCCCCTAGCGTAGAATAATGGATTGAAATCTTGGCTGTTTACTTTGACAGTTCAGTTTGCCTCTACGAGCAAAAGTCGTCGGATGTTACTGTCAGCTCGGATGACGAGGAATCTAAAAGAGGATTCACTGCAGCTGCTATGCTGCCTTCTGATCATGGACTGCTCTGTGTGACTGCCGATCAGCAGTTTTTTTTCTACTCTGTTTTGGAAAATGTAGAAGAATCAGAGTTAGTGCTTAGCAAGAGGCTTGTTGGATATAATGAGGAAATATCTGATATGAAGTTCCTAGGTGCTGAAGAACAGTTTCTCGCAGTAGCCACAAATCTCGAGGAGGTAACTGAGATTTTTGCAGTTTGTATCATGCAGACTTGACTTGATCATTATCCTGTGAGTATGATCAAGTCTAAGATTTGATATATTCATGGACTAAGATCTGCAAATATATCTGCAGGTTCGTGTTTATGATGTCGCAACCATGTCATGTTCCTATGTGTTAGCTGGCCATAAAGAAGTTGTTTTATCCCTTGACACTTGCGTATCTAGTTCTGGGAATGTTCTAATCGTTACTGGAAGTAAAGACAAAACCGTATGTCCATATTCTTACCTTATATTTTTTCGTAAACTATCTTTCTTTTGAGCCTGTTTTCATTGAGTTAGCTGGCAAAGCTCAGACAAACCCTAGATAATTAGGGATGTTTTTTTTTTTTTTTTCAGTATTGTAGCTTATGTCATTGCTGCTTTCAAGTGTATCATTCCTTACATATAATCTATAAACCACCTTTTGTATGAGAATGATAGTCTGTGGAGGCGATTAATCTGTATTTTGTTACTTTACAGGTAAGACTATGGAACGCAACAAACAAATCTTGCATTGGAGTTGGTACAGGTCATAATGGCGATATCTTAGCGGTTGCTTTTGCGAAGAAGTCCTTCAATTTCTTTGTCAGTGGCAGTGGGTACGTGATATATAAATTGTTCTATATACTATTTATTTTGGTATAAGTGAAGCATGGTACTGCAAGCCCGAGGATACTATAGATAGTTCATAATTCGTCCTAGTCATGATGCTTCTAGCGCGTGCATATACTGTTTTCTAACAATGGGGAGATCTTTATTTCTGCTCCTTTTTTTTTTACCCTTCTAGCCAATTGTGGGATAGAGGAAAGGATTGATTTTGATTTAATATTCTGGCTGTTTACTCTCAAGCCTTTGGAGAAGAAAATGTACTATCAGATTACTAGTAGGGTGACTGTATAATGGAGATAGTTTGACTGCTGTTATATTCATTTCTCAGTGAAATATTCTGGCTGAAACCAGTTTGTCTGGTATATGCAGATACATTTATGTTGTGATAGAAAGTGTTAAACCCTGTCTTGGTTGTGATTTTAAGGGACTTTTATTGTCATTGCTATATCTTCTTACAAGTTTGTCTCAGAAATTCATTGTCATATCTCTGTTAGTATATTTTTAAAAATCTCTGAATTTATGCTCCATTGGATTAGTGATCGTACACTGAAGGTCTGGAGCCTTGAGGGTATCTCAGAGGACACAGAGGAGCCCATGAATCTGAAAACTAGAAGTGTTGTCGCTGCCCATGATAAAGACATCAATTCGGTGGCTGTTGCTCGTAACGATAGCTTAGTTTGCACTGGCTCTGAGGTAATTAGATATGAGGAGGAAAAACGTTCTGTTTAATTTTGTAGTTATGTCAGTTAATTAAACCTTTGTCAAATACAGATGAAGTGAGAACTTGTATTTATCTTTCTGTCCTATTAAAAGAAGATGCATTGGGCTCTGATGAAGCCATGCTCCTAGTTCTTACCTGACTGTGTTTGTTTTTGTTTTGCAGGATCGGACAGCTAGCATATGGACACTACCAGACCTGGTGCATGTTGTTACACTTAAAGGACATAAGAGGCGGGTTTTTTCTGTTGAGTTTTCACCTGTTGATCAGTGCGTAATGACAGCATCAGGTGATAAAACAGTAAAAATATGGGCTATATCTGATGGTTCATGCCTCAAAACATTCGAAGGTCATACCTCAAGTGTACTTAGGGCTTCATTCATAACTGATGGAACCCAATTTGTCTCTTGTGGTAAGTTTCACAGGCCTGATGTCGTATTTTCTTCTTAATTTTTAGTCCTAACTTCCTAACCATGCACTTACAGGTGCTGATGGTTTATTGAAACTTTGGAATGTAAACACTAGCGAATGCATAGCTACATACGACCAGCACGAGGACAAGGTGCCCTAAGCAATACTTGGTTTTTTTATGCATCCATATCTTGGTCTTCTCTATAATACTATTAATTATAGGTTTATGTACTTCGGCTTTACCTGCATTTGTGAAGGAAGTGTTTACCTCTAGTGTTTTGATGGAGTATTTTTGTAGCCATTACATGGAGAAATTTCTTGGTATTCTGTTTGGACTAATCGGCATTTTAAATTTTACAGGTATGGGCATTAGCTGTCGGGAAGAAGACAGAAATGGTTGCAACTGGTGGAGGCGATGCTGTTATTAATTTATGGCATGATTCAACAGCTTCTGATAAAGAAGACGAATTCCTAAAAGAGGTCTGTCGGTTCCACTTATTAACCGAGTGTTGATAGTTTGATAGTTTGATATTTTGTCTGACCATCGTCTTACTCTTGAACCACTTCTGTTGTACAGGAAGAAGCAATCTTGAAAGGTCAGGAGCTAGAAAACTCAGTGTTAGATGCTGAATACACTAAAGCCATAAGATTAGCATTTGAGCTTCATAAACCTCACAGAGTCTACCAACTCTTTGCTGATCTCTGCAGGTAAAATCCATTGGATAACACATTGTGGTTACTTTTCTCAGTATTCCCTTTCCGAACTAGTCTCTCCTTTTCTTACCTGCAATTGGTGTAAACAGGAAAAGAGAATCAGACGCACAGATTGTGAAAGCTCTTCAAGGACTTGAAAAAGAAGAGTATCGTTTACTTTTTGAATATGTCCGAGAATGGAACACAAAACCAAACCGGTGCCACATTGCTCAGTTTGTTCTTTACCAAACCTTCAACGTACTCCCCCCAACAGAAATTATTCAGGTTTGGGTTTACATAAAAGTCAAATAATAAATAGAGATATATCTCTCTTTCTTTGGCTTGAATTTGAGATTTTTTTGGACAGGTAAAAGGAATTGGAGAACTCCTAGAAGGTTTAATCCCCTATTCCCAGAGGCATTTCAGTAGGATGGACAGATTTGTGAGAAGCAGTTTCTTGTTGGACTACACACTTGGTGAGATGTCTGTGATTGATCCACAGACCGAGATGGAATATCCTCCAAAGGACAAGAAGAGAGAAGAAGAGGTCATCGCTCCTGTGTCCGAACTGGAACAAGACACAGAAGAGCTATACCAAAAGACTTCTTCCAAGAAACGAAAATCACAGAGATTGAGTGGTAAATCAAATAAGAAGAGACTCGTTGCCGAAGCTCAGGGTAACGTAATCATCAGTCCCCAATATGGCACGAATTATTTTTGATCGAATTTGAGGGGTAAAAAAATCCCAATTTTTGGTCTTCTTCTTTTAATTTGTATAAGTGGTTTGTGTAAGTGCTGTTGTTTTAAAATCTTGTTTTTCAAATTCTAGCGTTCGATTCTAAAGAATTTATGTTTCCATCAAAAACTTTATTTGAGAAGCTTATTGTTTACTTGGGGAGAATCCAAACGAAGATGGATTCAAGCTCTTGTGGGCTTAATAAGATTGAAAATAACAAAGTTCAATCAGAATCGTCAATACTTAAATCAAGTGCAAGAATAATTAAAGGGAGAAGTAATCTAGGAACACCAAAAGTGATGTCATTAGTCAAGAGTAACACTTCTAGATCTAATAAGAGTATAAGACTATATAAGAGTGATGCCATCTCATGATATCTGTAAGAAAATCCTGAACATGTGAGCCTTTTGAATGTTGTACTACCTCGCAAATTTGGTATGGACGGAACATCTAAGTCTGAGTTTAAAAGTGGTATGGATTGACTTGGTAGGAGAAACATGAGTAGACAAAGCATGATTACATGCAAAGAAATGTAGACACAATTTGTAATTTGTTTGTACCCATGGAACTATACATATATTTGTAATAGAATTTATTTTAAGTAAGTTCCTTGGAACTCCTAAAGTTGTGACTCCATTCAAATGTTTTTGAAAGAATGTGTGAAGGTCCGGCTAGGCTAGTTGACATAAACAATTCTATTAACCATTATAGTTGTTTCTATAATTTTTGTGTTCCACGTAAGCGTATATTCACGTCATTAGAACATACATCATTAGTTACGTAAATGGAACAAGTTATTATATTATTTCATTCGTAGAAATATAGAATCTGTGTGATACACGTCATGCATCACATAAAACATAATAACATATCATATGATTCAGGAGGATTTTCACACTCTCCTTGGTTATTCGTTTTGATCACCTTTCTGTAGTTTTTAAGTATTTTCCTCATCTCTAATACGCAACTAATTACAAACATTAGTAAGCTACGTAAATTTCAAACCTAGACATTCACTATATATATAGGTTTTAGTTTTGTATAAATTTAGCATTGTGGTACAAAGAAACACTAAATTTCACAACAATACTTTGGACATAGTAACAAAACCTATATCAATATATGCTCGGTTTAACAAGTTTATTCTTTTGTTGTTAAAGATTACAAGCTTTGTTTTACTTTTTCCGGCGAATATTGAAAATCTTATATAGAGAGGGGTATACAACGGTAGGTAATTTAGGTCTCATGATAAGCTATTTTATTAATGTAAGCTTTCAGTTTTCACCGGAAGTGGATGCATATCTGGATTTGGTTCTCATGGTAGGAAATCAAATTGAATGGTATATATACGCTATAACTATAATTAACTACATCATCATATATTATGCATGAAGATGCCTAGCTAAGAATATATAGATTTGAATTTCTACTTTTATATACGAAACCTGCAAGCTGGTTGGGTTCAATATAATGCTTGTATAAATTTAATTTTGGATACAAGATTTTAGCATATATGTTTTCGATATATAAAAATTAGTTCAACAGAAAAATAGAAACTGATTTGCATTTTCACTTTTTTTTTTCCAACAATTTAACAATATTATTTATTAAAGGTGGAGTCGAAATCACACGGTGACACAATGATTTGATTGTTCACTTTGACATGTAATTTTGCTGTTTTAATTTTATTTCAATAGGTTTTATTTCAATAGGAATATAAATACTCAAAGTTTATACATACATTTTGAATCCATAGGGGTGAGAGTGATAATAATTTTCAACTTCCTCTGGTATACGTAGATGTCACATCATGGTCCAAATCAATGTACATTCATGTATGAGAATAACTTTTCTATATATATCGATTAGATTCTCTAATTAGTCACCTAAATAAATTAAAATAGAAAACTTATGGATATAAATAGAGCTATATAATTCGTGGGGTCTAGATCTGGTCCCTTTTGATCGACAGGCATGCATCAAATTTCATGAAGTTGAAGCACAATCAGATTCAATCTTAAAAACTTTTTTTTTTAACGTCATTCAATCTTGACATCTTTCTGGTATCTATCATCTTTTCGAAAATTTTATAATATAAATAGGAAAATAATGTCACCATTAATATATAAACTTATATAGTTACCCGGACGAGCTAGCTCAACTGGAAGCACCCCAGGCATATGTCTGAGAGGTCACCGGTTCGAGTCAGGGAAAAACTCTTTATTTATGTGCAAGTATACATTATTATACACATAATTCAATTCTTCTTCATGAAACCTTTCACCTAAAAGCCTATGTACAGTTTAATTGTTTTCATTATTAATTACCCATTATACCAAAAAGAAAGGAAAAGATTTCCAAAATATATACTTTTATATAGTTATCAATTTCGATATGAATTTAATTTTTATCCTTTAATAGACGATTTGTTGTTTTCTCCTATGGAATGATAACACTCTTTTTGTGGGTTAATTCTCTGATTTAACATAAAAAGTTGACAGATAAAAAAGATGACTTTAATTAGGATTAGTGATACGAAAACATTGAATTTATATGTGGAGGATAACGCTTTGGAATCTCTCAACCAATAGTCAAATAATATGCTTAAAACTCTCAAGGAAATCAATTTCTAAATATGCTTGCATATGGTTAGGGGACTTAAGTAGGAAACTAAAACGTGTGTTTTTTCAAGATTAATTATAGTTTATATAAGCTTTTCTAGAAGAACTAATGAAGTTGCCATACTATTATGGCATTGCAATACAATTAATCAGGGTAGTTCATCTTTAGTGTCAAGATTCACTAAGAATGTAATGACGTATGGACACATTCCTCGAGTGTGTGATGTGATTCCTCCTAACTAATATGCTACAAAAATTAACCACTCTCCAAATCTATTGGAAGGCTGAATAATATACTAAAAAGTGTATATGAAGTTATCATTTTTTTCTTTTTTTTCCTCTGATATTTATATTATATAATACTCTTCATGGTACAGTGTGTCTCCTCTTCTACTACAAATAACACCCACACTCCCTTCTTCGTCTATCACAACTAATTAAGAGATAAACAAAGAAAAAAAAAAAAAACACATCTCAAATAATTAAATAGTTAAAGGCTTCTTAGAATCATGTCGGGAACAAAGAGCTGTGATGTGTGTGTTGAGGAAAACAAAGGGTGTGAATGTGAGCATGAAACAAAACCGGTTAAGGAAATCGGTATGGATCAGCCTTCGTCTGAGAATAGTTCCTTTCTTCATTCTGTTATCAACATGGTTGGTATGCTCATTGGTACGTACTTTTATTCATATTCTATATATTATGGCACCACAATTTAATTCTCACCATTTCCCTTAGCTTATTTGCGTGGAAATATGATTATGAAACAAATGACTATATTATTTGAAACTTTTTAGAAAGCTTACCCTTGATCCAAATTTTTTTACAAACCAGAGAATTACGATAATTAGTCATTTTTCACAAATTCAGGTTACACGTTATTTTTTTTTTTTTTTCATTTTATATGAAATAACAACTTTGGGTATAAAGGATCCAAAAATATATGAACCAAAAGATATACAAGTATATGTTGTGGTATTTTACATGTACAATTAATTGTGACCCGACCCGAATCTGTACTCGTAGAACTCGAATCTAGAACCGAACCGAAATCTTACACATACCCATATGAGTTTAAAATTTGTAAATTCGACAATACTCGAAAGGACTCGACCGAACTCGATCCGTACACTCATATGCACATCTCTAACTGTGGCTATAACCTTTATATGTTATGATCAAATCCTTTTATTTTTTTATATAGAAAATCCTTACTTTTTTTTGTTGTGCTATGATCATCCATAAATTTGAAGGCAGTCGAAAAATACAAGTGAGGCAGTGAGCCAAATTAACAAACTCTGACAATCATCTTTTTCCGGTAAACAGGACTAGGCCAACTATCGATGCCCTACGCGGTCGAAAACGGCGGCTGGATCTCAATCTTCTTCCTGATATTACTGGGAGTACTCACAACTTACACTTCCCACATCCTCGGAAACTGTCTCCGCCGCAACCCCAAGTCCAAATCCTACTCCGATATCGGCCACTCCGCCTTCGGCCGCCAAGGCCGCTTCATCGCTTCCCTCTTTGTCTACTTCGAAATCTTCATGTCCTTAATCTCTTACACAATCTCCCTCCACGACAACTTAGCCGCCGCTTTTCCCGCCACTTTTACCCATCTCCATAGCGGCCATTTCCCCGCCGGGAGGCTCACCGCGGTGGCCGTGGCGATCGCCTTACCGAGTTTGTGGATTAGGGACTTGTCCTCGATGTCGTTTCTTTCTTCAGGTGGGATTCTTATGTCGGCCATTATATTTGGCTCGGTGGTTTACACGGCCGTGTTTGGAGGTGTTGTTAACGTCGGGAGGATTCCGATGCTCCGGTTAAGGAATATTCCGAGGATCTCGGGAATCTATTTGTTCGGTTATGGTGGACATATTGTATTTCCTAATCTTTACGCGTCCATGAAAGATCCCTCCAAATTTACAAAGGTACGTTACAAATATTCAAAATCATTATTAGCTTTTTAACAAAAACTAATTAATTATTATTTGCAAGTGTTAATTTTAGTAAATTATTTTTGAGAAAAATAGCATATCTTTCCGTATAAATATTTAGTATAAATATTTATGGATCTAACACTTTTCGTATTGTAGCTAGTGCATCTTGATTGATTGAATAGCCCATGCACTTATTCATATCTTCCATCATAAATTAATAGTTTATTAAAAAATACTTTTCTTTTTGAGAAAATATCACTAATACACTTTTTAACCCATTTCTTTCAAAAATACATTTTTTTGTTACTATTCTTTCAAAACTACACTTTGAAGGAATATTATTTTAAATACCACTTATCATTCTTAAATCTTTAACCCTATCACTCAAATTCACTTTTATTTATAGAGTTTTAGGGTTTATAATGGTGGTTTTAGGGTTCTACCCCTTAAAACTAAACCCTAGAAATCTTAAGTTAATTAAACCCTAGACTAATTCTACACCCTAAACCCAAACCCTAAATCCAAAATCCTAAACCCAATTAACAAAGTTAAAAAAGTCTAAACAAATAAATTTTAAAAAGTGCAAAAGTGAAAGTGTAAAAATGAAAGATGACCACTTTAAAAGTGTATTTGGAATAATTTCCCTTTTTTGATTATGGATACAAAATGAGATTTTTTTTTTTTTGTCGTCTGATTTATTATTTTATTACAAAATGAGATTTTAGAGACTGATTTTAATTAAATTTTTGTAATTAAATAGTCTAAGACCGATCAGTATTATGGATATAACTAACAAAATTATAGTTTCCAAATCATTTTTTAAAATAAATTTAGGGTCATGTGTTTTGGTAAGGAAATTGTTTTTTTGAAGAAAGTTTTGAATATGCACACAAATTAATTTGAAGTATATAGTATTTTAAAAAAAATTCTTACACAATAAGTTTTTTTTTGTTCTTCAAAGTTAGAACGTATACCAGTTTTGTCACAAAATTATTTACATATTCATAGATTTTAATCATTTTACCAGCTCTTTTTTTTTTTAAGAAAAAATCTAAAATTTCTAATCAAATTTATTTTCTGTTTTGTTTTGGTTAATCATCTTTCATTTTACTTTTGGTATACGTAGGTCTCGATCGTAAGCTTTGCTACGGTAACGGCACTCTACTCAGCACTAGGCATCACCGGAGCCAACATGTTCGGACCAAGTGTAAATTCCCAGATTACCCTCAGTCTTCCAAAACATTTACTTGTCGCCAAGATCGCTCTTTGGGCCACAGTCCTCACCCCAATGACCAAGTACGCCTTAGAGTTCGCTCCTTTAGCCATCCAGCTCGAACGTAGCCTTCCTTCCACCATGACGGATCGCACCAAGCTCGTAGCTCGAGGTCTTGTTGGCTCCGCTCTCTTACTAGTCATTCTCGTATTGGCCTTAACCGTCCCTTACTTTGGTTATGTTCTGAGCTTCACTGGCTCCTTTGTTAGCGTCACGATCGCTGTCATATTACCTTCTGCTTTCTACTTAAAGATCTGCTGGGACGGGATGTCGAAAGTCACAAGAGCCGCGAATCTCGTGTTTGTTGTTCTCGGGTTTCTTCTTGGAGTTTTGGGATCTTTTGATTCATCCAAGTTGCTTGTGAAAGAGCTCATTCACGCTCACGGAGGTTGAGCGGTTTTAAAACCGTGCTTTAATCGATGTTGTTGCAGTTCAATTATAAATATGGAATAAAAGAGAAATCACAAGCCTTTACATGAAATGGTCGAAACACATTGTTGTTAACAAACGAAAAAAGAAGAAAAGAATCAAGAAACCAACAAAGATATATATGTGAACACTGATGAAATCCAAAACGGTATACAGATATGTATAAGCTTTTCATTAAGTTTCTTACCTCCAAGAGTTTGTTATTTCGGGTTTACTGGTGCTTTCTTCTTCAGGAGGTTCCCGACTTTACCGAGTAAAGTCTTCTTCTTCTTGATCTTCTTCTCCATAGCAAGCTGATCTTCTGCGGTTAATGCGTTTCCAGTTTCATCGATGTGTTCTGTTGAGGTTTTGTCGCTCTCATCGACTTTGCTTGAATCTTCCTCTTCTTCTTGAGACTCTAGTTCTGATTTTTTGTCGGGAAAAGCTTCTTTCTTCTCGATTTGGCAACTTTCCCACATTTTGAATATAACTTCGACTGAATCATCTTTGTCATCATCTGGAGATTCTTCTTTCTTTTCTTTCTTCTCGGTTTCCGGTTCAGGTTTTCCATTCATATCTTTCTCCTCCATACCATTGCCATTGCCATTGCTGATATGTTCTTGCGGAGCTTCGTCAACAGTGGTTTCGACTTTAGGAGATTTCTCTTCTACACTTCTATGACCATTCTCAGAAGAAAACTCAACCACTTTTGGTAACAAATCATAGTCTTTTTCGCTTTCACTGAGCTCGACACTCTCCTCTTCCGCTTTCTTCTTAGCCAATATTGCTTCCTCAAGTAACTTAGATAACTCCTCGATTTTCTTCAAAGAAAGATCCTCCTTTGCTCTCAAATCCTCGTTTTCATGAATGACACTTTGAAACTCGGTTTCTTTATCCAACAGATTCTCCTTCAGCTTCATGCTTTCAGCTTTTGCTTCCCCGAGAGTTTCCTGAAGATAAACCACCTCTTCTTCCACTTCTTTTAAGCTGTCTTTCGTTTGTGCTTCTTTCTTCCACGCTGCATCTGCTTCTTCCTCAGTTCTCTTCAGTAAATTATCCAATCTATTCATCTCTTTCCCCAGCGAAGCTACTTCTTCTTCCATTTTCTTCACGTAATCCACCAAATTGGCTTCTTTCCTCTCCCAATCAGTCTTTGAGCTCTCGAAATGTTTCTTGGTTTGTTCGACAGCACTAACAAGAACATCAATCTCATGTCTAGCATCATCAAGCATATTCTCATATTTCTCGTTCGTTGCTTTAATGACCAATTTCAAGTCTTCTATTTGCGTTTCATACTCGTGATCGCCTTGACTCAACAACTTCTCTTTTAATTCCCTTGCTTCACTGGACACTTCATGCAAAGCTGACGCTAAAGTCTCCATTGCTTTCTTACTCTTCTCCTCTTCCTCCTTTGAGCTCTCCAGGTCTGACAAAAGCTTCTTTCTCTCTTCTGAGAGCCTCTTAAGACTTATAGTAGCATCTTGCTCCTTACTTAAAGCCCGAGTTTTCTCCTCTTCTATAGTTTCAATCTCACTCTTCAAGTTCTCTACTTCTCCTTCAATCTTGGAGACCTCTTCTTTTGCATCGTCCAACAGTTGCTCAGATTCCTCAAGATGCTCCCTTTGTCTAGCAATTGTTGTCTCCAGCGTCACAATTTTCTCCTTAAGACCAGTGATTTCGGATTCTGTGTAATGCAACTTATCATTGCTTTCTTCAAGTTGTTTCATTACAGATTCCAAAGATACAGAGGCAGATCTCTCCAACTTTTTAGCTTCTTCTAACTGTTCCTCCAGTTCTTTGGCTTTGCTCCTCCACTCCTCAGACGAGCTGTGTGCATTAGATTCTGCCTTCTTCGCAGCTTCAAGGTCGGCATTAAGCTTCTTGATGATCGAACTTTGCTCTTTGACCTCTGCCTCAAAACTTGAAGCTTTCTCAAGTTGTTTCTCCAACTTTTTAGCTTCTTCTAGCTCTTCCTCCAGCTCTTTGGCTTTGCTCTTCCACTCCTCAGACGAGCTGTGTGCATTAGATTCTGCCTTCTTCGCAGCTTCAAGGTCGGCATTAAGCTTCTCGATGATCGAACTTTGCTCTTTGACCTCTGCCTCAAAACTTGAAGCTTTCTCAAGATCTTTTTTCAATGCCAAAATCTCGTCCTCTAGTTTAGCAACAATCTCATTGCCCGTTATGGCTTTCTTTTCTCGAGTCGACTCAAGCAAAGCTTTCAACCGTGTTAACTCCGAAGACAAGATGTCCACTTTCTCGGCATGAATCTCAGCAGTCTTACTCGAATCATCAGCTTGGCTCATGGCCTTACTCTTGGCCTCATTTGCAGCAGCCAACTCTTGATTAACTTTCTGAAGCTCCTCTCTAACCGAAAGAAGAGCAGCAGAATCCAAAGCATGTTGGTTCTTGACACTCTCGAGCTCCTTCCTCAACTCCTCTTCCTTTTTCTGAACCGCCTCAATCCCTGCCTCGATTCCTGCCTCAACAGCTTCAAATTTCTCAACCTCGGAATTCTCCACAACGCATTTCTGAGCTTTCAAAGCATCATCCAGCTTCACAGTAGCCTCTTCAGCCTCCCTTTTAGCATCTTTGAGTTCATCAAGTGCTTTAAGTTTCTCCTTCTCCAAAGAAGATATCTTTTCATTCGCTTTCTTCAAATCTTCCTTGATCTGATTCAACCGATTCTGCGGCTCTGATCCTTTGACTACTACCCGCGCCTGAGTTTTCTGCAAAAGCATCAGAAAAATGTAAACTTTCTTGGTAAAGAAGAAAGGTCTCAGTCTCATACACTGAAAAATGAAGTAATTGAAAGACTTACCTCAGGTGGAGTTGGGAGTTTAGGTGATCGTGAAGACTTAGAGTTTGGGGAAGAACGATCAAGAGAAAGGCGTGAATTTGGGGTCGGCGAAGGGGTCTCAGATTTAGTCACCCCTGCTCTACTCAGTTTTGCAACTCTTGGAGTTGCAGGAGACGACGATGATTTGACCGAAGTAGCTTCAGACAAACTTGTTCTGTTTCCAACAAAACAAAACTCAATCTCAGTAATCAAAGATTCAAAACAAGGGACCCCCCAGAAAGTAATTAGATCTAATATAATCTCCGAGAATCATAAACAATCTCTAAAAATAGAAACTTTCAACACGAAACCAAGAAGATCGGATCTGAATTAGAACTAAGTCAAGACTCTTACTTGGTCTTGGAAGCCATAGCCACCGTCACCGTCGACGTCGGCGACGAGATAGAAGTTGATAGATCAGAAGACCAATGCAAAATTGGAAGTTTCGATGAGATTGAGGATTAAATTTGGAGTCAGATCAAGAAAGAGAGAGAGAATGATTGGAATCGGTGGGAAAGAGCAGAGAATGATAGAAGCAGCTGTGGCCTGTCTCCAGAGTGGCCACACTCCTTCACCCCCAAAATAATAATATTAAAAACTCGGATTGTGCTAATACTAATTACTGATCCCATGTATTAAAAAAAGGAACCCACTATTTATTTAATATATTACATTTTAATAATTAATGAGTTAACATATGAAACAGAAAGATATTTAAGAACGTGAAGGTTGGTAAATGACGAAAGTGACCTTTGCTGTTCTTTAGTCCAATCAACCTGTCACCGAACAACCCCTCTTGTTGTGTCTTATCATTGCGACCTCCGAGGATCAACGGTTGTGATTATTTTCCTTTTTTTTTTTTGTTTGTCAACGTTCGCCGATTTTTAATTATAATTTGATGTTCGCCGATTTTACTTTGAATGGTTGTTATAAAAATTGAGTTATCAAGATAATAATACCATCATTATGAAATTCCTATTTGCTAAAAGAGACCACGCATTCAATGTTACCCTGTTTTTGACAAATCGATCTAGATAGTAATCATATACAATCAAAACTATTTTAGATAAATCAACCGAAAATTGGTTCCTTGGATCGATTGTGCATATTTTCAAATCATAATCTTCAAATTTTAATTTTTGTACCAAACTTAAGATAAGAATAATAAAGTTACATATTTGGCATTTATAATCTACACAAAACAAACTAATATATATTTGAATCCATATTGATATTATAATTCCACAATGATTCTAGTACAAACCAAGAGTTCTTACATCTTGAAAAATTATTATTGCTCTATTACATCATTTTTATTTTAAATATGGTAGAATTTTTATTGTTAAAAAAAATAAAAAAGACATTAAGCACTTGTGCAAAATTGGCATATACACTGCTTAGGAGCTTTGGGTTGGGCAACTAAACACCTACCCCATCCTTTGCCCTTGTACTTCTGCCTACACAGAGAATCACATTCGCTGACAATACACGATCCTTTCACTTGTAGTGTTTCAGCACATCGTCCATTTTGGTCCCCTTTTGTTCTGGATCCTGATACTGTTACATTTAAACATAAAAACTTAGGTTTTCTTTACCAGTAAAAATAGATGTTTTGAGGATATTAAGCATCTTAATAGATTATGGTTAAAAATGTCTATTTTCAAATTCATTGAGTATATTTGAAAGTATTATATAATCATCTACTAAAAAATAGAAAAAAACACATCATTTTTTTTCTTTTTCTAGTCCATTATACATAAGTAGTAGAAAATAACTCGTTGATTGGTTGCTCAAGCCTCCATAAAATAATTTATCATATGTTAAAATGGCTTCATAATGCATTTTGACAATCCATTTTTTTATATATAAATGAATGAATCGACCAAAATAGGTAATTTTTTTTTTTTTTTGGGTCACCGACCAAAATAGGTAACTAATAATAAAAATATATTGGAGATTATTTTTTAAGTCATAAAACAATGTAACTCAGATTTCTAGGCATCGGCATGGTATAAATTGTAAGTAAAACGATCTAAACATGATATAACAGAACTCTGTAGTAAAACAAATTCCAACATAGATTTTACAAACATAGTAAAATGATTTTAAAATATTATATATAATATGTTACTCATAATCAATCTCTATTAGAAGTTTAGAACGACGACATACCAAAAAAAAAAAAAAATCTCTATTAGAACGACTCTATGTAATATACAAAACAATTTTTTTAACGTAAATAAATACCTAGTACGAGAATGATGAAGACGAATAGGAGGGTAAATGAGAGTTGAAAGGATCTCTTCATCTTAAAGACTTAAACAATATAAAAAGTGTTGTACAAGTAAGATGATCAAACATTAAAACATATATCTATTTTAAGCACCCACCTCATTTACTTCCGATTTTAAGGGATCTGGTTTGACAATAAATCCATTTTTTCCTTGTTTGATATCTAAAATCTTTTGATTCATTCTTTCTTTTTTCCAATATTGATCTGAGTGTTATGAGAATTTAGTATATCATTATTGCATTCATTTTCTTTTAAATATTTTCTTCTTTCTTTTTCAACAATATTATTCTTTCATTAGCACGGTTCAAAAATTCAAACCGGAAAAAAAATAGTTACATAAATTATATTCTAGCGAATCGAACACCACGTACCAAACTATCCGTCTGAGAATATGAATTAAGAGAAGTATGTAAAATACACCAAATAGAAAATTGGCCGCGAAGGATTGCAAACTCACCCAAATAATTGGAAAAAGCCGGCCAACATGTTGACGACGTCGACGTATTCACAAGTTCAGTCGAATCGGTCAAGAAAGTCATTGAAGTGTTGTTGTGACTAAACATGCATTTCATAGCCCATAGCAGTTCATCAAATTCCGAGTGTAATGAGGAAATACTCTTTCGTAAATTCCTAGAATCCATTAGCACTTCCAAGGTGTCATCCTTTTTGCAGATCCAGCCTAAACCAGAGGAAACATCGGTATCTTTCCACGAACAATCAAGAAAACATTTCACACCCCCCCTAGCAATGGGGGTCTTTCCGTGTGAGATAGTGGGTCAGATTGTTGAGCATCTTCTACCTCTTGTGGCTTTACCCATGCCAAGGCCTCACTCTCCGCAAGTTGAAGGGTAACTTGTGGTGAGGTATCAATGTTGCTAAAGACTTTAGCATTCCGTGCTTTCCAAATATACATAAAATTCAAGAAAAATCGTTGTTTCAGATATTGTTGGGAGTCTCTAAAACAGATAATCAAAATTTTCAAAGACCCACGATAAAGGAATATGAGCTAGAGAGTGGGTATCTGAGATCAAGCTCATGTTTGTACAGCCGCTGGACATTCAAAGAGAACACAAACTAATGTTTCCTCAGCTGTGCCACATCTAACCCAAGTAGTATCACAACGAATCTTCCATGTGATGGGCTTTGTATTGTTAGAAAACTGAAAGAAGATAGGAAAATGTTAATTGATTCATATACTAGTTTCTAATTTGTTTTCTGCAATATCATTCTCCTGTGACTACCACTTTCCTATGTTGCTTCACATGACTTGAATCGAGTCATCTAAATGTTGCACAAATAATCATTTTTTGCTTGCTCTTATGTGCCATTGTAACTTTTATAATGTTTTTTTATAGAATATGTATACACAACATTTCCATTTGCTTTTTAGTTTATGTCAAGTGAAAACTCTCCATAACCTACAAGAAAATTCAAATAATTTACATGGCAGATACTAATCCAAAGACTAGTGTGAAACTTTTTGTTATTCCAAACAAAAAGAAAAACACAAACAAGAAACATCTCAGAATTTCTGTAATTCTTAGATCTTTCATTGAACAATGCAAAAGACATTGGTTCCACTTCTTAAAACCTGTCTGCTGAGAGAGAGAGAGAGTGAGAGAGAGTTCATAATTCTTGTAGATAACCATCCATCACTCGTCCTGTCTGGTCTGATTTTCTAATGTTTCAGAGAGTTCGATGGTTCTCAGATCGCGGAGATGCTGCAATATATCTTGAAGAAGATCTGTTCCTTTCTCTCCATCAGTTTCCAACTCTTGTAGCCTCTCATACACACTATCAACTTGTTTAATGATCTCTAGCTTCTCGCTCTCTGAACCAAAGTTGCTTTTAACGGATTCAGGCACTTCTTGAAACCCGTCTTCTGATTCGTTCTCTGCTGCGTCTAGAAGAGGAAGCAGGCTCTTGGCCATTGATGCCATTGTTAGTCCTTCATTTTCATCACTCTCTTCTTCATAACTATTGCTGAATTCCCCTGGAAATTTTGAATCTTCTGCGGATTCTTTTTCCTGTATTGTTAGTAACCTGTCCTCTAACACCTTTAGCTGATCCAAAATCACTAATCTTTCTTCTTCAAACTCTGATAAAGACTCATCAAGCATGCTCATATGTGTTACACAGTCCAATGTTATCTTCTCCAAATCAACATCCTCCTCTTCTCCATTCTCCTCTTTTTTATCATCAGCCTCGCTATTGCAATCAATTCTTGTAGTTGTGTTTTTGTTCTTTGCTTTCGATTCGTATTCCAAAACCTTGTCTTTATAAACCTCAAGTTGTCTCTGGAGTTCTTCCTTCTCTTTCTCTCGTTTCACCATCAAATGATTCAACAGCTGCAATGCTTCTTGATCATACTCGGCTTGTTCCTCCATCATTCGCTGATACTGTAACGCCTCCATCTGAACTTTGGCTTTCTCTTCTTGTAGCCTCGTGATCATCGCCATTGTCTGGTTAGCCGCTATTGCAGATGCGCTTCTTTCTTCTTCCAGCTCTGCATATAAGCCTCTTAGTGCTTCTTGTTCTGCTTTCACAGTTTCTCTCAACCGTTCAATAGTCTTTGAAGGATCACCACTGTCTATCTCAATTGGTACCACATTCCCGTCTAATGCTTCTTCACCAGCTGCATACTCATTTCTAGAAAGAAAAAAATTCTTGTGCAATAAAGTTTTGACTGACGTAGGAGTTTCAAGAAGCTCATTAGTCTTTTCTTCCTTTTCTGCTTCTTCATTTTGGGTTCCTATGAAATCAAAAACTCTATTCAGGCTTAATTGTTTCACATAGATATATAAACCAAATCAAGAAGCATACGTATACCTGATAGAAGAGGATCAAATCCGACAGAGAGATTCTCGATGACAAAAGGTTCATTATTTAGCTTGCAAATGAAGTTCTTGCTCCTAAACTGATTATCCAACAGATCTGTTTCTTCTTGATCTTCTTCTTCTTCTTCCAGACGAACTGTGTGCTTAATCGAAATTTAGAAATCTATAAATCCTAACAAACAAACAGAAATAAATATTCATAGTTTGGGTTTGTGTTCTCACTCTACCTGCAATTTTATCTTCCCCATATGTTGCAACATTGCTAGTCTCATCATCCTTTTGTTCATCCTCTGAAACTCTTGATTTAGCTTCTGGGATTTCATCTTCTTCGTTCCCAATAAAGTTATTGCCGATCACAGATCTTAAACCATCTTCCTCAGAAACTTCTCTCAGGCTTAAACCATAGCTCTCAGCATCAGATATCACTTCACCATTTTGCTGCTGCTCTTGTCTCTTCCCTTGTTCCTCTTTCGCTTTCTCCCTGAAGAACCTATCAGACTCTCTCTCTATCTCAAACCCATCTCCAAATTTATCATCATCAATCATCTCTAAGATCAACCCACCATTTTCTCTGTCACAAAGAGTTTTCCCCCAAATTGATGACTTGATGAGCAAGTAATTACTACTATAGGGCTTATCACCCAAACTCTTCTCACAACATACACAAAACCCTGAACCAATGCTGCTCCGTTCTTCGCGATCTGAGCAATCCGAGCACAAATTCACCGATTCGGATAATTTCCCGTGTGTTTTGCAAAAACTAAGACTTGCAAGCTCGGCGACATGGTTCTGGCACAAAAGCTCTCTGTAAGTAAGTCTGTCTTGTGGGTTTTGCCCCAAGATTCGATCAAGATTAGGACAGAGGAGGCAGACTTGCTTGAGACCGAAGAAAGATGCGAATTTGACGATGAAGAAAGTGAAAAGAGAATTGAGGAAGATGAAGAACATGAGAAGCCATTCAAGAAATGCGTAGACCAAGATCACTGTGATTCTGTTTGTGTTTCTGCTTAGCTTCGTTGCGAAACTGTTGGCCGCCATTGATTTTGGGCTCCTATTTTTTGCTTCCTTGGCTGAGACTCAGAGAGAAGCGGAGGAGTGAAGGAAAATGATGTTGTCGGGTGGTCACTTGCGCTAATTACGCTGTCTTTGTCTATTTAAAAATTGGTTTAACATCTAAACCGGGATTAAGAACTAAACCCGATTTCAGGTTTCCAACGTTTAAACTTCGCTTTTTAGGCTACCTTTTCATTGTTATGTTACAAGTGGAGTAATTTTCCGTTTGGGAATGAAAGAAAGTGACTATGATTGTTACTTCAATTCACACTGTTGTAATCATGTTTGGTAATTAACGTTTTGTTTCTTGAAATGTAGATTAGCAAATTGGAGAGAGACGGTGTCCCAAAGGCAAAAAGAGAGAGCGTGAGTGATGATGAATATTTGGTTGTCAAAAGTAACATAAAAAAAAAGGAAAAAGAAAAAGATCTTTAAAGTGAAGAATTTCTGATTTTGCTTCTTTTGCTTTTAGCCTTTAGGTGTGGGTTTAAAAACTTAATACTAACTATTTTGTTTCCCATCATGAACCTTCT
Source organism: Odontarrhena argentea (assembly GCA_900406245.1). Lineage (NCBI taxonomy): Eukaryota > Viridiplantae > Streptophyta > Magnoliopsida > Brassicales > Brassicaceae > Odontarrhena > Odontarrhena argentea. Next base: position 19,313 of record OVAF01000131.1, on the reverse strand, counting down.
TAAATAACTCTCCCGTCTCCACACAAATTTGCATTACACTAAATAAATTTGCCACAAAAACCGAACCAACCTACATTTTGTTCAAAAACCAAATAAATTCAACAGTACCATAATTTCCAACTTAAAAAACCAAACCAACCCACCCCTTAAATTTAATTGCTGATGGAATTTCATTATTGAGTTCTGGAAAAGGAAAGCATTTACAAAAGTAAGCTTTTGAATATATTTTATGCTCAGTTGGTGAGTATATTAAATAATAATAGTAAATATACAATTCTGGCATACCCAACAAATATAAAAAACACCCACTTTTTTGCTTGAAATCAGTTCATGCTTTAAAAGGCAATTATGGACCCGACAGTAAGGACACTAATTAAAAATTGATAATTGATTCCTCTCCAAAATCATTTTTGGGGGAAGATTTTCAAAATACAAAATTGTGGGGTCCTCAACAAAAATGAGAAATTGATTATAGGTCCCTATTGGTAGTCCATGGGCCGATACGGGCCGGGTAGGACCATCACAACATTGCTAATAATTTACCTGGAGGTTGTGATTCTACTGAGACACTAAAGTAGTAGTAGACTTGAGAAAATCAAGCCTTGCTTTGGTCAGCTTTATCTTCTCTTCTGCTTCCTCCGCTTTCTCCTTTACACCTCTCACCACTTCTTCTGGAGCTTTCTCCAAAAACTACATTTTTGCCATTTAGAGAGTGTACAAAAATGAGTGTGTTTTTATAAGCTTATAGAATACAAAATGTAACAAAGGTTTAGAATATTCTTTAGATGGATTTCTTTTGGTGGTAATGGTGTATACCTTTGGTGAATTAAGGCGAGTTATGAGCGCATCATATTCAGTTTGCATCTTAGAGAGGCGTTTGGAAATGCGTTGGACTTCTGATGATATATCAACCATGGCGGCAAGAGGTAGATATGCCTCTAGTCCTTCACTAGCTACGAGGTGGACTGAGAGATTTGCATCACCTGTAAGTTTCACAATGATCGCAAGCTTAAAGCATCCGCAAAAATTGTACGTATTCGAGATAAGTTGCAAATAGAAAAAAGATGATTATTATATACCAGGAGGAACATTGGTAAAATGGACATTGTTTAGATCAAGCCTTGAAAGAAGAGCTAACACCTCCTTCTCTTTCTGCACAAAAAAAAGATATTAGTTTGCATCATAGCCTCTAATAAGGAAAAACAAGGATAATCAAAAAGTATTATTCCCAAGATGATTAAACTACAAGGTAAAATAGCTTTTATTGGCAAAAATAAATTTCATGCTACCGATTGCAAGAGTAACTGACCGAAATATATTCAATAACCTCTGCACTTCCAACGACTGAGGCAGATATACGCTTTACCGGTTCCACTGAATACTCTGCTCGTGCATTTCGAATTGCTCTTGTCTGTGATATAACGAGCAATGTGTCAGCATTTCTTGAACTTCAACTATTATAGATTACTAAATCCTTTACGTGTGGTGCTGTTGGAGGTTTGTGGAAACAGGAACGCAGAAATTTATACTGACCAGAGCTTGTAAATTCTCAAATCTTTTAATCGAGTCAACATCCCTTGGAAGTGAATTTTCTGGCCATGGAGATACAATCAGTGCTTCTTTCCTGTAGGGAAGTGCCTACCAATACATTGCATTCATAATTTAGTTTCATAAAGCTGAAATAATTTTTGGTTACAGCTTAAGCATGCATGCAGTGTTAGCAAAAAATTTCCTGTAAGCATAGTAAAACTTATAGATAAATTATGCTCACTGCAGTTTACCTAACTAAGTGATGAATAGCCATTTCATGTAGAAATGAAAAATCCAGATAGCAAAAGTGAGAGCATGTTACCTGCCATAGATCCTCGGTTACAAATGGCATAAATGGATGCAACAGCTTGAGTATATTCTCAAAGACATATAACAGAACTGCCTGAGAGACCAGAGAAGCTGAACTGCCTCCAGATCCGTACAGTCGAGACTTGCTGGCTTCAATATACCTTAAAGAGTAGAAAAGAAGACTAAGTCAGTCGGTTAATTGTAAGAAACATGTCTTGGTTGTTAAGAGTTCCGGTGGTGATGTACCAGTCAGCAAAATCACTCCAAAAGAATTCATATGTTTCTCTTCCTACATCCCCAAAGAATAATTTCTCATAGCTTGCAGTGACGGAATCGATAAGAGTATGGAGTTTTGACACCTGAAAGTAACGCAGAGTAATATAAGGTAATATGTAGGCTGATTTTATTTGATAACTCCTTGGTTTCAATGATTTGACAATTATAAAGCAGCCTGAGCGTGTATTTTACCGCCCAACGTTCAGGTAGGGGTAAACTGAGCAACCCTTCCTCTTTGTCCAGCTGAAACAAAAATAAGCAAAAAGTAAAGACAATTTTTTTTTAAAAAAACCTTGTGTTGTGAATTTCACACCAAACTATACTAAGAGTGAAGTGGAAATATATGTAACTTGATTAACGTAACGCAGCCTATATGTAATGACACAACTTGAAACTGTTTTAACTTATGCCAAAAGGCAAGTAGAATGAGACAATCCACGAAAGAGGTACGACCAATCTCCAATATCAAATGCTACCTCCATTTTTTTCCCTGGGACTTTAAGGTCCACTAACCCCCACTTAACATAGATATTCTAAAATAGTGTTTAAATGAGTATACAGCTTCCTGACTCTGACTGAAAGGACAAAGGGATCCCACAACTCCCATATACGCGCTAGTAAAGATGAAGAAAAAGCAAACCTTGATTGCCAGCAAATCCTCCCAAGTGGATGTATCGCTTAGACTAGGCAAACTCTGCAGCACAAACTTGCCAGCATTCCATAGTTTGTTGGTGAATGCTTTATTTGCAGTTAACCTCTCGGTAGATAAGTTTAGATCCTAACAAAAGGTAATGGGGAAAAGGTAGAAAGGAAATAGACATAAATACGACATTGCTATGTAGGTCTTACAAAAAAAATGTGGTAAGCTGCCTAAACAAGTATCAAACCTGACCAGCAGTTCCTAGTGCAATCGTGAATCTCAGAGCATCAGTGCCAAAATCTTTGATTGTGTCAAGCGGATCAATAACATTCCCAAGACTTTTTGACATTTTTCTCCCCTGAAAGCTCAAAATATTATTGGTAAGCTATGAAAAAACATACAAAACGAGAATACTAGCTGTTTCCCTGAAATAGCACAAGAACTGAAAGCCCTAGAGATTCCATGACATATTTGCCATGACTATTTATCTCGTCCAGAGAGGAAATCACATTGACTCGAACAGGCAAAAAGCCACACAAACTTACTTGAGAGTCCCTTATAAGTCCGTGCAGATAGACATGAGAAAATGGAACGGTCCCTGTAAATTCTATTCCCATCATAACCATTCTTGCTACCCAGAAAAATAATATGTCATGCCTGTCCAAACAAAAAGACGATAGTTAATTGAGGGAAGTAGTGGGAAATTAAAGAAGCGAGCTGCAACAACAGAGCATATTCTTTCCGTATTTAACTTAATAATAGACAATAGTATTTGGTAACAAGACCTAAAGGTTTTCAGTGCAGGTCAAGGGTCTAACATTAACATTAACTTTGATACCAGCAGTCAATGTTTTTCTGATCGACAAGAAAGAAAGTATATATACCCTGTTTCTAACATACTTGTAGGGTAGAAGTTATTGAAATCCTTTGCGGATACATCAGGCCAGCCAAGAGTGCTGAAAGGCCACAATGAGCTGCAGACGAAATATCTTAGATACATTATATAAGTTCTTACAAAATCAGTTCATTAAAGAAATAACACTGATTCATCATGTCAATCAACAAGGAACTGAAAATTTCACATGATTAAAGTAGAGACGATTTCTATAACAATGACACAGAAGAAAAAGCATCTTCACGAAAAAATAACTGAGAAACTAACCTGGAGAACCAGGTGTCAAGAACATCTGGATCTTGATATATTTCGACATCTTCTCCATACTTATCATGGGCTTTGTTAAGTGCTTCTTCAGAATTTCTGGCAACTATGTAGTCCTCCTCACAATCCTTTCCAACCACGTACCAAACTGGTATGCGATGCCCCCACCACAGCTGTCGGCTAATACACCAATCCTTTATATTTGTCAGCCAGTGATTGTATATCTGAAAGAGGCGATAGAAAATATTAGCAAAAGCAGAAGTATGCAGTGCAACAATAAAAACGCATCCTTGGAATGGATTTGCCAAACTGATAGGAGGAAAAAAACTGAGGCCAGCTCAGCACCTACTTACAAACAAAACCAGTTACTTGCATACCTTCTCAAATCTCTCAGGTATGATGGTGAGGTCTTTAGTTTCAACAGCAAGAAGTGCCTTCTCCGCTAAAGGCTCCATATGGACAAACCATTGTTTGCTTACAAGTGGCTCAATAATCTAAGATCAGTTAAAGCATGCATGAGAAAATATATTAACTTTCTAAAGAACTGGAAACTGATACTTGGAACAGCAGAAAAATACTTCTCCACCACGCTGAGATCTCGGAACTCGTAAAGTATAAGGCTCCTTTTTCACAGCTAAGCCTGTCTCCTCAAGATCTGCCCATAGTTTCTCCCTAACCTGAAACCGGTCAAGGCCACTGAAAAATACAATTTCTGTTAGGGTACTATGGATGTTTAAGAAGTAACCTAAGGGTCTTCCGTGTCATAATGTCGATACTAATGCAGTTACCATATAAGTTTATAACAAAATGTTACCAAAACAAGCCAGCAACGTCATTTAGTGTTCCATCCTTGTTCATCACATTCAGTATGGGAAGACCTAGCTTTCTTGCGAGAAGATAATCGTTGTGGTCATGCCCAGGACTTATCTTCAGAACACCAGTCCCAAAATCCTTATCAACATACTGCATGGTACAAACACAGATGAAAGGTAACTTTACTTGCTTGCTTCTGAGTAAGTAGAAGTTAGGAATTCCGTAGCAAAACATGATGAAGAGAAAGGCATGAAGAAAAGATAATAAAAAGACAGTGCAACCTTTTCCTTGCTGAGTTTAGAAAAAGATATTTGAACCTAAATAACATCATAAAGAGTGCACAGGCAGTAGATCTGAGTTCACCTTATCACAAATAATTGGGACATGACGACCATATGTCATAGGTACAATTGCTGTCTCACCAACATACTTGGAATAACGATCATCCTGCCAGATGCCATATGCATTAGCCAAAATTAATCCTCAAAAGATGCAAATGAGAGCTCCTATTATCAGAAACGATTAGAAAATGATTTTACATGTACATGAGATCAAATGAAAACTATCATCATCCACTTTGTAGATTACATATGCTTACATTAAATTTGACCAGAAACCTGACAAACTTCCTTTACTAGATATTCAATTTTAATTTTGGTTTCCAAGTGAAAAACATACAGTGAAAACCTCTAAAGGAAGACAAAAGAAAATCTGTTTAAAATGATTTACTATTCCCCCGTTACATAAAACTTGCCTCTAAGTTCGTCAACAGAGTTCCATGCATTCAAAAAGAAAACAAAACTTTGATAGCACCATCTGTCATTCCTGATATCCTATTATTAGATAAAAACAAAATAACCACTTACCTCAGGATGTACGGCGATGGCCACATCACCAAACAATGTCTCTGGACGAGTCGTTGCTATGGTAAGGAAATCAGGACTATACAAGGAAAGATCAAATCAGCCATTTACATAAGTAGAACAAAGCTAGTCACTAACCTTCCGACAATAATTTACTTATAATTTGTCTACTAAGGTTAACTATTGTTGAAGTAACTCTTATGGACCCAAAATTATGTTACACAAGTTTTGATGACCATACCACATAATATAAAGCCTCACTATATATACTTTTCCAACCAAACTATGTTTCTGCAAACTTTTTAAAGAGCAGAGAATAACTAAATTGAAGTACGTGAAGTAGGTTTGTAACAATATTTAGCTATATTGAAGGATCGATATATGACAGGGGAAAGAAAGAACAGTAAGGGAAGTACTGGTAGTTGGACCATACCTTCCAGCTACACGGTATTTAATATGGTATAGAAACCCAGGTTCCTCTGAGTACTCTACTTCCTGGTAACAACAAGACACTGTCACTTCCAGAAAGAATGAAGTATCAAACAACAGAGTGTGAAATGTGATACATCACACACCAAGTCTGAAACAGCAGTCTGTAAATTAGGGGACCAGTTGACCATGTACGATCCTGGAAGAACATTATGCCAAAATCAACCAACCCTCGTATGAGTACAACACATCAGTACTTACACCTACGACAACAGGAACCAAGATATGCAATAGCTTACCTTGATATATCAATCCCTTGTCATGAAGCTTGACAAAAGCCTCGATCACAGCTCCTACCAATTGCGGGATAAAAGAGAATCAAGGAATGCACAAAAGGAAGCTAGGATGCAAGTTAATATGATTTTAGAAATAAGAGCAATTGGAAACTTTAAGAGCCACCTAGAAATTGAATAATTACCTACTTGCTGAAGTTGGGTACTAAAATACCACTAAAAATATATATATAAAGTCAACTTTAAGTATCACCATTTAGAAAATATGGAAACTATAGAAAGCCGCCTTACGACTCAATTGCTCATCAAGAGTGAAGCGCTCTCTGCTCCAATCACAAGAAGCACCCAGTCTCTTAATCTGATTTGTGATGGTTCCACCATACCTTAAAAAAAAAAAAAAAAAAACCCACACAAACTATATTCAAGCCTTACCCTTGAAAGTCAGATACAAATACAGTGGATTTTATCTTTTAATGATAGAATAGGCCTTTAGAATGGTACAGGAAAATCAAAGTACTCAGATCAAAAGACAAGGTCTACTAATATACTCCTGCTTAGAATACTGCCTTTTTTCCAACAGATATATAACTTATGATTTCTATAAAGAATGACACAATGCCAGAGTACAATACAGATATTTCTGAAATATGTTTTATGTAAGCCATTGCGGTGATAAGATAACATACTTTTTTTTCCATTCCCAGACTCTTTTGGTAAACTCATCTCTATCTAATTCCGTTCTCTTAATGCCTTCTGATGCTAGCATCTTTTCCACAACCAACTGTAAAAAAATATAGTAGCTTCAGTAAAAATATAGAGAAACATTCATCAAACAATGCAAATACTATCTTCACAATATTTACTATGTTAAAAAGGTAACTTCTTAAAATAGAAAAGGTAAGGGATTGATATTGTAACGAGAGCAATGAAGCAAGAAAAAAAGATGTACAAAACAAATACGCAAACACTAGCTCAACAGAAACCATGCAAAACTTGAACTTTGAACAGAGAAATGAACCTGAGTGGCAATACCGGCATGATCAGTCCCAGGAAGCCAGAGTGTTGGCCTCCCTTTCATCCTATTGTATCGAACCATGATATCCTGCAAAGAAAATAAAAAGAAGGGATGAGAATACAAGAACTATAGACTAAGACAGCTAATGTACAAAAAAATGTTTCAAGCAAATGTAAGAACTGCAGAGGCTTTTCATTACAGCAAACAAAATTTAGTGGAGTCCTGTATATATCCAGGATGTTCATCGCATCATAGTACGCATTTCCTTCCGCTATCAACATTACATGTTTCGTCATTATAATATACCACGGAAGCAATCATAAACAGAAACAGAAAGCCATTCACAATTAGGGGTAGACCAACAAGCAACTCAACTATAAGTGCCTACTAAAATTCACATATATATACAATAAGCAACAGAGGAGCTAAAGGTACAGAACAAAGCAAGAGGCATAAAAGGAAACAGGAACATAAATTGAATACCCAAAAATGAGTGTCAATTATCTCAATATCGATTCCACAACCTCAAGAGTAACAAACATTGCATGCCCCATGTGCAGAGAACCGGTAACATTAGGAGGTGGCATTGGTATCACAAAAGGGCTGCCTCCTTTTTCAAAGCTTGGTTTGAAGTACCCTTGCGACTCCCACCTAAAAAAAGCACCCACAACCCATATATAATCGAAGATTATCACAAAACACATTCGCATTGCCATATGAAAACCCATAAGAATTCAGTAAAGAAGCAGAAAGAACGTTTACCATTTGTATATTTTCTCCTCGGAGGAAAAATCAAAGGTCTTGGATGTCTCGGGAGAAGTAAAGGCATCATTCCCTGATGCGGCAACTGAAGAGAAAAGAGAAATTTAAATAATTTTCTACTGAAATAGAAGGGACGTTCATGAAGGTGACATACGGATTTGCTTATCATCATGATCAATTTCGACATCAATACATATGAATTTCAACAATCTCGTAGTTAACTATCAAGTAAGGGAAATTCTAACACCATATCTAAAGAACAAAAGCCACAGGAAACACAGATTGTAGCGAAGAACATACCAAAAAAGGAGAATCTACGTTGCGAACGATTGGAATTTAAGCGGGATGGAGAAATTAATCGACGGCGTTGGTGAGTGAAGAAGAGAGTGTTGAGCCGGTGAGGAGAGGAAGGATAAAAAAGAGTAGTAGTAGGTGTAGGTAGAGAGAAAGGCGTATGGATAATCATGGCGGATTTCGAAGGAGCACCGCGATAGATTCCCGAGAAAATCTGGGGAAAGGAAAATTTTGAAATTGGGAGGAAAAAAAGATAAGCCTCCGAGGAAAATGGGGTTTAGAGCTGTCACTGAAGCAAGGAGGGAAAGCATAGATGACGGAATGGCAATTGCGTAAATATTTGACGCCCCGTAGTTTTTTTTTTTAATTAAACTGTGAAATGTAATTTACCGTTCTGCCAGTGCCAGTGCCAGTGCCAGTGCCAGTGGTGATAAAATACAAAATACGAACTCAGATCAACGTGGTGATTGGTGAAGATTTTTTTGGATTTCACCGTCCTTACAGTATAAATTTATCGTATTTTTTGGGCTGTACTTTATTAAAAAGTTAAAAAAGTCATTTTTTTATTTTCTTCAGCATTTTGAGTGATTTTTTAAAATCCATTTTTATTGACCTTTTCCAACCCTCTTTCTCCTAAACTCTCGACTCATCATTATTTTTTTTTCTTTTTTTTTTCTCTTTATTCTTATTTACATTAGATACAAATGATAAATACATTCACATATTTTTTATAAAAAAATCAAATAAGAATTAATTAAATGCTCCCTAAGAAAACAAAAAAAAAGAATTAGTCAAACTCACTTAAAAGGTACGACTAACTTATAAAACTAATTAATAATATTAGTATTTCAAATAATAATATTTTATCTAATTTTTTAATTTTTAGAATTTGTTCACTCAATAAATTTTGTTTTATATTAATTATATAAATATGTTTAAATTCTGTATGATTATTAATTTTAAATTTATATATATTTTAAAACTCATATTAAAAACAAAAAAAATTAACAGTCACAGCTTCTATAGCTTTTGTTACCAATCACCATTTTAACAGCCACAGTTTCTACAGCCAAAGTCTCTACAGCTAAAATTTTTATAGCCAAAAGCCCACAGCCAAAAGCCAAAAGTCATAACCTTACCAATCACCACCCAAGTTTTTGCGGACGAAAATAAATTTGAAAATGAGAATTTATGTCTCAAATATGTGTGTTTCAAAAAAAAAAAATGTCTCAGATATGTTTCATATATAATTCGGAAAGAAAAAAAATTAGAGTTTTTTTTTTTTTTTTTTTTAGACATTTCACTATGCAAAATTTACTAGCATACGAATAAGTAGAAAACAAAGACTCACATTACAAAGTTTTACCACAGTTCATTGATCACGCCATATTTATTAGTCTATATCTGCAATTTAAAGGATTCATGCAGCAAGTTCTTTTACATATAAACATATATGTTGGTCAGTACAAAAACTTCTATGCAAGCTAATTCCACCAGAATGGCACAACATTAGTTTTTACAGGCTCACGATGTAAGGAACGCATAGACAATACTGGTAACATGATAAGAAGATTTGATAGTGATCCCTTGAGGCCAACATCTAAATCTCTTAACCCATGACCTTTGGTTTCCAACCAGCAATTACATCCTCTGTTTGCGGCCCTGTTTTCGTGAATGATTCCCTCGAGAATACATTCTGTAATATCATCGAAGTGCAGTTGGTTAAATCTAATGAAAAGAAATGATAGACTAGGTCGGTGGTTTTTCAGACAATTACCTCCATGTAGGATTTAAGGTGAGAAAGTGAATCTGGAACAGACCAGTTCTTGAAATGTCCCAATGCAATCTTCATGTGGTATAACTTTGGTCCCAAGGCCAAATCCGCAGCTGAAATCTTCTCTCCGTTTATAAAAGGGCCCTTCAAGGTAACAAATGAGAAAGCAGTAAGAATACGTTTTCCCTCAACAGTCAGAATAATAACTGAAAAATCATAAGAACTACACTCAAGGATCTACCACACAATTGAAGACTAGTTATGGAAGAGATCAAGGCCAAATGAGCTTACATTGTCCTTGATGTAATCGTTGAATGTACTAAGCTCATCCAGCAAAGCTTTCTCAGTTCCATCCCCTGAATCTTTGCTCTTGAGAAAACCGATAAATGTGGAGAAGATCTTTGATCCACTACAGACATAAATTAAACGTCCACACACAAAAATTATATACTGGAAAGAATCCAGATTGTCAGATGAAAGAGTTTTCAGCCACATCATTAAGTCCTTTACATCAAACAAGCACATGACATCATAAGACCGGGAAGAAAAATAGTAAAGCTTACACTGAAGCCTTTTCGGATGGGGTTGCTAGAGAAGGCTCAGGATACTTCTCTTCCAAAGACTGTGTTATAACATCGGAATCCGGAACCCAATTCTCATCAAACTTCACCACTGGGACTTTACCTTCTGGACTAATTTTCAGGAACCTAAGAACATTAAAAAAGAAAACAACACACTGAAATAACTACAAGGAAGTCACTTGTCCTTAATCATATATCATGTCTACTTCAAACGCATAAAGAAGAAGGTTGGGCATTCACCATTCAGGCTTGTTACTCAAATCCACCATTTTCATGTCATAAGGAACATGCTTCTCCTCCATAGTCAGCAACACCCTTTGGCAAAAAGGGCCTATCAACAAAATTATGCATATAAAATCAACTCATGCATAGGAACAATCAAATTTCGCATAATTTCTATCTTTAAGAAAAGGTTTTGATAGTTTCAGATTTCAAAACCAAGAAACTANAAAAAAAAAAAAAAAAAAAAAAAAAATTAAAAAAAAAAAAAAAAAAAAAAAAAAAAAGAAACTAAGGATCAAATTGCAGTTTACATTTCGAAATTGTTTGGATACTTTCGAACCAAAGAAAAATTATAAGTCAACGAAAGATCATCGACATTCCAAAGTTTAAGTGAGGAGAGAAAGAGAGAGCTAACAGTCTCCAAGCTTGTTGGGAGTGGTGATGGATGCTTTGACGCAGATTTCGAGAGGGCTCACCGCCATTGCCACCGTTCTTAACCGGCCGGTCCTGCACGGTTTAGACGAGCCGCACCGCTTGAGAAATCCGGCGCGGCTGACCGTCGCCGATAAGACACCGGCTGTGCTCGGCTGAAACCTAAGGCTTATCATTGTCGGAATGTTCTAATGTTTTCTCTTTTGCTTTACTATTCAATGACTCTTGACTCAGATAATCTGGAAATTTTGTCAGTGGCTAAGTTGCATGACACGTGGCAAAATATAAGATTTCAAGATGGGCCTCAACTTCTTCTCTTCTTTTTCCCAAAAAATTATTTATGGCATTACTTTACCCTTGACATATCTATACTAAATTTGATTAACAAATTAACATGAACCAAATGCTTATACACAGGGAGAGGTTTGAGTTGTGATTACTAGACAATGCGGTTTATTAACAATTTTGTAGACTAACAAAAACAAGTCTACATGAAATCTTTAACGTTTATATCACGCATTTAAGGTAGAAACTTCTTCTCTTTCCTAGAAGAGACAGTACCGTACCGTCTTTGTTATAAGTGAAAAACATACAAGCTCAAATTACATTCTCAAATATCCTTAGGCGTAGATAACACCAGGATTTAATTTATATACTTTTAAAATTATTCCTTATACTAACTTCAGAAATTAATCTGATTAAGAGATAGATGAAAACATGTGTTTCAGTCCCTAATGTGGAAAGTCAAGCTTCGACGTCATACGACTCCTTGTTTCTCCTTCTTGAGATTAAAGAACCAGCCTAAGAACGCACCCACTGGTGCAAATATAGCCGCACCAACCGCTGCACCGGTCTTCCCTAAACGGATTAGTTCGTCGTATGGGTCAACACAAGCTGCCAGAGGCGGACCACACAAATCCGGGTTATCAGCAAAGCTATCCAGTCCAATCTTCAAAGTGCTGTTGAAAAATGGGACTGGACCAGACAGAAGATTGTCTGCCACTGAGAACTTGAGGAGCCTTTGAAGTGACGCTAGCTGGGGAGGAAGCTCACCTGTGAACTGGTTATGCTGAAGCATAAGAGTGTTCAAAAAGGTAGTGTTTGCAAGAGAGGCAGGGATTTCACCGGAGAAGCTATTGTAAGAGAGGTCGAGAATTGTAACAAGTGGGATGAGGCCGGTCATGTTGGATGGTAAAGGTCCGGAGAAGTTGTTTCTAGAAAGATCTAAACCTGTCACATCAGAACATGCCTTAATCCCACGCGGAAATCTTCCTTGGAGGCCAAAACCAGAAAGCTCAATGGTTTGCACCCTATTCTCGTCATAATGCCAGCAAGTCACACCACTGAACTTGCAGATGAAACCGGCAGTGTCGTTGCTAAATTTCCAACTCGATAAATTATCATTTGGATCTTCAACTTGGGATTTTATGGTCCTCAGGCAATCTATATTGGCCTGGTTTGCGGCTGTGAAGCTAGACACCACCAAGAACCAGAGACAAGTTGCGACCAGAGTCGCTATTGGCATTTTGTGATTGTAGGGTTTTCGATAGAAAAGAGAAAAACAGAGAGGTTTTAGCAGCAATGGCAAGTGGAACTCAATAGCCAAAACTTGAACATGGGGATTATTAAGACTTTCTAAGTCAACAGGTCGTCTCTTATCCCGTACAAGAAGTTCAGGGAGGAGACTTGAGAGTATCAAAAATGTGGTTTTGAATATTCAACTGTGAAAAACTGGCCTTAATAATGGGAGTCACGACTAATGTAGTCCGATATTGGCATGTAGTGGAACAGCTTTATTCCGTATGGAAAAATATTAGATTCATGGAAAATGAGTTTTGCAATTGTGTTTACACTGACATAATTCAAGAAAATTTTAATTTCTATAGAAGGATGCGTCTGAAAAGATTCATGGAAATGGGTTATGAACACATACAAATTGATAACAAGCTTACAAATTACGATGCATATATTGAAATTATAATTAGGTACCAAAGGCCACTCTTTGCACAAAATCTGGACGTCGTTTTGAAGGCATGCGAATAAGGCCTGCAATCTGAAGCTCCATTACGGCTCTGCAAAATCGAGCTCTGTTGGAAGCAAATTTGTTAAGGAATCACATGTTTTATGATATCTTTGGTCATGTGCAGTTTATGCATATGTCCTGCAAAAGAACAAATATACAAGGATCAAAATTGGTGGACAGAATCTGAATACCAAAAAGGATACTGAATTAACGCTTCAGTAGGTGCCTCCGGTTCTTCGCATCTATCCTTCCGTTTCTTCGGTTTTGAAGATGTCTTTGATTTTTTTTTAGCTTTGCCACTCCCGGGAATAAGTATCGTCTTGAAAGATTGATACCAGTCATGGAGGTTAATAACATCAGCGTGCTCTTGCGCCAGTGTGTACCTAAATATCAATTATTACAAACCTTTTTCATTGTATGTTTTGAAGATAGGTTGTGACAACGGGAATCTCTCACATATCAGATATCCAAAGAATTGTTTCAAGAAAGTCAACTTGAGAATGCAAAATACATTAACATCAAAGGAGACTCACAAAATCGACGTATCGTGCATGGAAGGCAAAAGAGTTGTGCCTCTTTGGCTGCAGCACATACAGTGAAGGATGTTGTGAGATTCCAGTAGATCTGATTGAATCTTGCCTCTCGGGTCTCCAAGTAAAGCCTAAAACAAATATAAACCTCCGATTAAGGTGAAAAGGAGAGAGAAAGCCATATGTAAAGTCTTAAGCACCAAGAGAAACGACTACACAATATCACTAGTCTTTCGATCAGTTCAAAAGGAATAATGCTCAGACTCTCTCACAACTGATCCTTATCCCGTTTGCTTTAAGTTGGAGAGAACGAAATCACAGGAGCAGTACACAATAATTGACTATATCATTTCCAAGTAATGGAATGAAGCTGAAAGTATCAAGGATGCTGAAGACTTACAGATTGAAGTTTATCGACATTCTTGAAACATAAAATTTCATGGAAAGGAACACTCTCAATTGGCTTCATATATTCCCTATTCCACAGAAAAAGGCTATGGTTAATTCGCAAGACAAGTACAAAACATCTTAAGTGATAATGTTTTACATGACGCCAGTCAAATTAAAAGCCATGTACAAGCAATGTAGAGTTCAAAAACATGTTTTCATCGGATGCAGAAAGATTCCATAAGAAAGTACAGTTCACCTCAGCATGAATTCTATGAGAGCGGCAACCTTATCAGTCATGGCTTTAAGTTCCTTTTCAAGCTTCGAAAGGCTCCGGGATGCATGCTTTCTGTCGCATCAAAGTGAAACTATTATTCAGTGCATACATTACTGAGATGAGCAACGTAAACTAATGCACAGGAGCTTGTGCATATAGAATATACATATCAGCTGAATAAGACACTAAGTTTCCTCATCAATCTTTTCCCATACACAAGAACGATGGGGGAAAAGGAAAATACATATCAAAAGAGTAAGTTTTCAAGAAGATTGCAAGAAAGCCAGATACTGAAAGGAGAAAAAATTCTCAGGAGTTATATACATGGTGTTTGGTTTGAATAGACAACAAATATTTAGACATTTACTTTGGGCTGTTGGGAAGTCCTTGTCTCTGACCAGCAGCTTCCACGGATCTCATGAATGGATGTAATTCCATTACTTTGTCATTGATCTACACAGCAGAGAACAAACAAATAAGTAAATAGCTCACTTAGAACCACCAGGAATTTAGAACTGACGATGTACAAAAACATATATTACTGAAATGATCGAAAGCTGGTTCAATTTTTTCACAGTCATTTACGTGATATTTCTCTCTCGTTCAAGCAACAGTTTCAGATAAACAGAAAGACGTTATTCCTCCGCACAAGGGGTATTAGAAGCATGGAGACAGTTTAAGATGCTCTAGCTCAAAGGAATTGAAAGAACATTAACCAGAAAAGAAAAGAAGACCTTTTAAGGAAAAATGTAGTCAGAAATCACATAGAAACTATGCGAGTCAATAGCAAAAGCACAAACTTGATCAATTTCAGGTAATGATTACCTCACTGAACTCCGCGGTGAGATTCTCCCAACTTTTCAACAAGCGAGACAGCTGTGATGGTGAAAGATCCCTGAGAAAATTTGAATTCAAGTGCTTCAGAAATTTTGAGCCAAACTCCTTGTCAACCAACACAAGCTCTGAACGACACAAGATTTTTCAGGCCTACTGACTCGAGAACAGAGAAATTTGAGGATCGACCTAACATCATTACATAACTAACCTTCAAAATTGTGTTCCAAAAATTTGGCAACACAGCATAAGTACACAATGATCCCATCAGAACAAATTATGCGTGATACAAAAGTTTTAAGAGAATACTTGGCTGCTTTTGTGTTTCATGTTTCTTCCTTAAAGCACAACTTACCTAAGCTTGCGCAGAATACGTCTGATAAAACTATTACGCCCTGAAGCGTGACTCTGACAATTAACAATTGCCGAAGGTGAAAAGTATTTCATGTAACGTGCTTCTGGGTCAAGTATCTCACAGAATATGTCTAGCAAACGAATTTTATCAAACTTTCCAACTTCATATATGCACTGCAAAACAGTACAAAAAGAATCTGCTGATTATTTTTTACACAAAGCAAAAACCACTCTAATCAGATTAAGAACAGAACTGCCACACAGTAGCTCTAAGGTAAGATGATCAGTAGCTCTTCCTGTGATGATGAGCCATAAAAAGGGAGGAAACTTACCAAAACTACTATACTCCAAGGATTTGGTATCCTTTGTAAGTCCGACAAAAACTGAGGTAGCAATTCACAAGTACTCCGAGTAATTTTATTCCTAGTTAAATGTCATGAGCAGATATTAGTTCATCAAATTTCCTATTCATTCACGAGATCAAGCGAGGATCAAACCTTGTCATGGAAGTCAAAAAGCACTAACCGACCCATCAGTTCTTCCAAAATACAAATAAAGAAAATATAAGAAAGATGGTGAGTTCTCTAGGATACCTCGTCACAGATGGTAAGTCAAAGGCATGTTTCATTGTAGCTTCTGTCAATAGTCCAGAACCTTCACCTGACAGCTTTACAAGAAAAAACTGCCTTAAAACAACATGAGTTGCACGCACTATATTATACGTGTAATTTTGGAAAATATTTACAGCCAAAAGTTCTACTGCTCTAGATGACCAACAGAGGGATGCAGAATGTACCACGAAGAATCTTCAATCATTTTCATTATGAAAAATATATGAACCCTTTGTAATATCCATAGATTCTTAATATATCAAACATGAGCTAAAGTTCTTAAGTATCAACTACGCTATTATACACATGGCAGTACCAACTCATCCAGTGTCAAATAAGATATCTGCGAAAGCTGAAGAGTCTGCTTTTTTGAACTGAAAATGGAAGTTGTACATAGGTCCATGAAGCGTACCTGATTCATACCATCTTGAAAAAAATGCCCGAGCATGATGCTTAAAGGCTCTAATGAGAAATGTTGAAGACAAGCTATCTGAGAAGAGAATGCAAAGCCAAATGAACAAAAAAGAGTTCACATTACCAAAACAAGTTGAGACCTAATACAGCGTAAAGAATAGAGCTAAAAACCTTGAGGGATCTGACAAAAGATGTCAGTGTTCCATCTTGACACAAAAAGTAACTTCTTAAAAAAAGTGCCACCTTATGGCTAACAGTGAACCCAGAACACGGCTTCAAAAGAACAGCCTCGAGAATTGCATCCATCCGTTCGACTGGAGAACTCAGAGTGAACTTAGTAGCACAAAGTCTCTGCAGTACATTGACCGATAGTATCTTTCTAGGCGCATCATGTGCAGTGGACACACCCATGATTAAAAAAATTGGAACTTTGACAGCCCATTCACTGTAAAATAAAATAAAATAGCAGGTCACACACTTTGATATGGTAGTGACCAAGCTGAAAGTAGATAATGTTTCCGAAAAATTAAAATTTTTGAAGTCCAATGAGCAGAGAAACCTCAACATGATACACGTAAGCATAGCAAACATAAAGATGTGTTAATACCTCAATATAAGAATTAAATCTGACAGGACAGACCCACAGCATCTCTCCGTATCATCCACGATTATAACCACAGGACTCTTGTGGTTGTTGTTTTCTCTGTACCATGAGGCGAGAATAGTTACATCAGCCACCTATTTCAGAAGGCGAGTAACGAAGAAAAGGGCTCAGTGGATACATTAACTATGCAATCAAGCTACAAAACTAAATGATATGTCAGGCTATGCAGATTTACTAACATCTATGGTTGGGATCACAAGCTGACACAACAAAACTCTAAGGCAACCTCCTACACCATTTTTGGCTGAGAAGTCCATGGATGAAAGCTTAGCCACATGGCATCCTTGAGACTTCAAGTGCAAATCCAGTTCATCAAATGTCAATAAATCATCAACCATTTCCAGATTCCCTGACAGCAATATAAGGTACTATATAAGACCAAACAAAGTATACATATATACTTGTGAAGTTTACGAAAGCTAAGTAACCCATGAAAACATTATCCGAATGTAACATTCATTCTTTGAACACACCACAAGATACCTGGTAGTAAAATTTAAACGAAATACTAAGGACTTACTGGTGTGAACCAAAGCAGTAAACAATTGCTTAGAAGAAGTCTGAGTTAAAACCGGATAAGACCGAACTGCTTCGGAAAATCTTAGTGCTCCAGATGATATGATCAATTCAAATGATTCCCGTATCCAATCATGGATCCCACTAAATACTTTGCAGTTCGAAACTCTTAGGACATCCTACAAATGAAAAAAAAATTACAATACAACTTTAACTTACGGAGAAATCACACTGTAAAAAAGACCCAAAACTCACTTACAGAATAGCAAAATCAAAGATTGAAACACATTGGACGCAAATTCAAAGAGAAAAGATTGAAACGCACTTCGATGGTCTTCTCAATTTTCGACCAGACAGTCTCGAAAACTTTCAGTCGTTGCGTAGAGAAATGATGCCCATCTTCCTCTTCCAAGCTTTCGACTTCAGATCTCTTAGCGATTTTAGGCGTAGGCGACTCGATCCTCCGTTTGCCTTTTGTCGTCCCAATCGATTTCCTCTGGATATTCCCAGAGGAAGCCTTATGCAGAACAAAAAAAGGCTGCCATGAAATCGAGCAGCTATCAATAACCATAGCACAATGTCCATTTCAAACTTCGATTCGGTTTTTACAACAAAAATTTCCTAACTACGCTTCAACGCAGACGACGGAACATTCACGGAGATTGAGTGAGTCAGAATACGGACCCGGATATCATTTTCTTCTGTGGCACCGGAATTGAATGACTCGGTGGTTGAAGAAAACCGAGGATCCGCTACGGTGGCGGAAGGAGCCATGGGATGGAGCAATCGAGAACGACGAATTCTACTAGGGTTTTAACGCGATTGTATTCTCGTGCCGCTCTTTTTGGCGGGAAAATGCATGCGCCGACCACAGAAGGGTGATCTCAAACCTTAACCGGAGTTGACCGGAATCGAACCATTGGAATTTACTTGGCAATATCCTTTCGTATGCATTCCTACGCGAGTTGGTGGTCTCATTTTAATAGGGGGTAGTTAGTTGGCCATTTTTTATTTATTAATTAATAAGAAAATTAAGCTCATATTTTTCATAACGACCGAGAAAAAGTCCAAAAATGTATATTGTTGTAACTAGATAAGAGTATACAACGAAATATGTAAATTCAGTATCCATGGATAATTGAATTTCTATAAGCTTAGCTTGAGATTGGACTCATAACAACTCATTATAACAATTATTTGGAATCGATATAGCATGATCTACCTAGAATCATTCATGTTAAAATGAATATGTATGTGTTGAGAAAAACAAGCTCTCAATTAATTCTTTAGTGAGATAAAGATGGGAATGAG
>OVAF01000130.1:0-67491 GCA_900406245.1 Odontarrhena argentea | reverse complement strand
TTCATCACGTATGTTATTAAGGTTTTTTTTTTAAGGGAGGCCTCCGTGATCATCTCCTAGTGCCTCATACGTCTACGGGTCGTTCACGTATGGGTTTATTTTTACTTGTTAGGGTTTAGGGTACACCATTAGGGTTTAGTTTTTCAATTATCCTTGTACTGGAAAACAAGCCCGAGGTAGATCTTGTTCGATTACTGTATGTTATTAAGGTTTTTTTTTTAAGGGAGGCCTCCCTGATCTTCTCCCAGTGCCTGATACGTCTACGGGTCGTTCACGTATGGGTTTATTGTTACCTCTTAGGGTTTAGGGTACACCATTAGAGTTTAGTTTTTCAATTATCCTTGTACTGGAAAACAAGCCCGAGGTAGATCTTGTTCGATTACTGTTTTATCATGTATGTTATTAAGGTTTTTTTTTTTAAGGGAGGCCTCCCTGATCTTCTCCAGTGCCTCATACGTCTACGGGTCGTTCACGTATGAGTTTATTGTTACATGTTAGGGTTTAGGGTACACCATTAGGGTTTAGTTTTTCAATTATCTTTGTACTGGAAAACAAACCTGAGGTAGATCTTGTTCGATTTTTGTTTCATCACGTATGTTATTAATGTTTTTTTTTAAGGGAGGCCTCCCTGATCTTCTCCCTTCCTTACCCATTCAAAGTACTGAGGAATAAAAAGATGAATTTTTTTTTTGTGTCCAAATTAAATGAATCAAGTCTCTATTTATAGAGTATGAAAAATGATGAATTTTGATGTAAAAATATTTATATATATATACAATTATTCTGAAATAATTGAAGTTGAATAAATGGGGGAGAAAAAAAAACCAAAATTTCAACTACCAATCAAAATGCTTATCACGAAAATGACGTAAGGTTGGTTTTTTTTTTTTATTTTCTTTTTTCTTTGCTGAAGGGCAGAAATGTCATGAACAGTGCTATCTCGTGCACTGTTCGATCGTATGGCAAGTAAACAAGAATTAAAAAAAGAAATGGCAGTTGCCATAAAATTCCCTTTATTAAAAGCTACAAACTCGTTTTTTTCCCGTTAAGGACAAGATATCATTTTTTCTCCAATTTTTTATTCAAATTTTTTTTTCCGGTTAAGGACTAGACCGGTTCAGGTAGATGCTTCAATTAAGCAAATGTTCCATCAAGGGACCGTATGGATGGACAACGAGTTGCAGGTTGAGGTTACCGAGGCAAACAGAAGTCACAGCAACAAGATTGATCAAGCATCTTGGTTGTAAGGTTGCAAAAGGTTTGATGAGGAAGAAGAAAAGATCTCCACCATCGAGTTCTTCTTCTCCTTCTTCATTCGGGAGATCTCAGCCGATCATCCCCATAAACAATGACAGTCACAGATCAGAGGCCATTGACGACTGCATAGAGTTCATCAACTCCTCATCTTCCATCACCAGATTAAACTCTATTTCTTAAGTTTCATAATTCTGACAACTCATTGCTTTTGTTGCTTTTTTCTGAGTTGAATGTAATGTCTATATTTCCATATCTCTATATGTGTGACTTCTGTTGTTACTTTTGCACGAGTAAATTATTTATAATCGTCAATGAAAATGTGTAAAATGTTCGTGTGCAACATTTTGGTTACCACTGATTCACTGTTATTAATACTGCTGTTAAAATGCTCATTTTTTCGTTTAACTCTCAACATGAGCTAGCATAATGAATTCTTCAATCTACATTCTTATTGTTTCTGATACATCGTGGCAACGCTTAGTGGATGGTTTACAAGAAGGAAGCTTCAGAATGTGATGACTTGTTTAGGTTGCCTACCAAGCTTCCCAAGAGCAACAGGGAACTCTTCAGAAGGAACTAGTTCCGTTTTGTATTTTAGCTTCCCATCCCACGCGCTAGCCCGAGAAGATAGTCGATCATCTCTCTGCATTCTTTTACTTTACCCAAACTCAACCAACTCTGGAGCCAGAATCCCTAAATATGAAAGACGTTGTTGACACAGTTATCGGCTTCTTCCACATCCCACCATACGTTACCATAGTTCCTCCTTCCCTCAGAAACTTAAGCACCACAGAGGCAGCATTGCCACCAACACAGTTGAATCCCAAACCTGGTTCGGGTAAGTTTTCCAGAAGACTTTTCATGTTCTTTACATTCAGCTCACTCTCCGAAAACACTACATCCGTACCTCGAGCTTTCAAGCTCTCTTTAGCGTCACGAATAATATTAATGCTACTGATCCCACAAGCCTAGCTAACTGGACTACACATTGACCCACAATACTCATAAGTCTTCAAGCATCCTTAAGGCCGTCAATGGGCTCACAGTAATGGTCGCTGCATTCTCCATTGGACACGTTTTGTCGATTTTAATGCCACACACTCTCCTCCTGCCAAGTCCGTGAAGAAGGTGGGTATGGAATAACCCAATCACCAGGAGAAAGACCCGTCACCATGGATCTAACACCTTCATAACCTAATCTAATAACATGACTATGCTTTTGAATTTGTGATACTTGTACATTACCATGTTGTTCTGTTGGTAGAGACTTTAATACTACTATTAATATGGAAATTCAAGTAATATTCATCAAAGTTGTACAAAGCAAATCATCACAAACTGGATTTACCAAAAACGGAAACATCTCTGAAATCGAACTTAATTCAATACACTGGCGATGGAACAAAAATCCTGAATAACAATTCTTACGCGACGGCGATGGGTTGGCGACTTTGAGGTTGGTTATTCTTCTTGTTGGTATCAGTTTGAAAGTCCTCCATATTGTAGATGACGGTGATATAGAGCGAGCAACTAGGGCAATTCGCGATCTCCTCACCGAGCCGAAGATCCTCTTTCGTAATCTGGAACAAATCGCCACAAGGACAAGGGTACGTGTACGCTTGGATATCTTCGTTCCACTCCATATCTTCTATCTCCACATCGTCGTACGACATCGCCGGGAGTTTGAATACCTTTTCCTTCTTCTCCGGCTCTCTTCTCTTTTCCCCAAATCGGAAATCGTGAAGAGAAACCTAAAACGGAGTCGTTTGACAATTTTTAATGAAACACAATATATAACGACGATAATACTCCATCCGTCAAATATTGGGTTTAGTTGTAACATTTCGAAAGTGAGGGACTAAAATTAATGATCTAATAAATATTAAACACTAAACATTAACTTTAGAATCCGATCCAAGAAAATAACCATTGCGAACCAAAATACATAGGAATTTATTTTTTTAATGTTATCCGTTAAAATAAGATTAGATGTGACGGAATAGGAATGGGATTATATAATTTAAACGGTAGAAAAAGAAAGTGAGAAGAGGTCTTATTGGTTTTTGAATGAGATTGGTGAATCTTCTGATATCATCCTCAACCAAACCTCCGTCTAGGGTTTACTCTTCTCATTTCCGCCGCCCTTTTCTCTCTCACTTCTTCTCCTCCTCGACGTCTTCCTCCGTCGCAGTCATGCCGGGTTCCGAACCATCGGAGATTCAGTGGTCAGCGAGGAGAGTTAGGGACACCTATTTCGATTTCTTCAAAGGCAAAGGTCACAAATTCTGGCCATCAAGTCCAGTTGTTCCTCACAATGATCCAACTCTTCTCTTCGCTAACGCTGGTACGAAAACTTTGATTGCCGAACGTTTCAATTTGTTCCCAATCTATCTCTCGATGATATTGATAAGCTTAGCTGATCTATGTAATTCGATTCTATCGAGTTGGTTTAGCTGAGGAGTAATATGATTTCACTTTAACGCCTTATTCTCTTTGCTTTCATCTTTGAAGATTTATGGCTTAATTCATTTCAGTTGACAGTTCTGATCGAAATTGATTAGACTTTGTAGTTTGTGTAATTCATTTTACACTCTCTCTTGTGTGCTGTTATTGATTCCCAGATGTGTAGATTAAGTTGTTGCATTCATATCTTGAAACTTATATGTGGCTGGGTTTTACTGTTTCTTAAGGAATGAACCAGTACAAGCCAATATTTTTGGGAACGGCTGATCCAAATACTGAGCTTAGCAAACTAACCCGAGCGTGTAACACACAAAAGTGTATTCGTGCTGGTGGAAAGCATAATGATCTTGATGATGTTGGTAAAGATACTTACCATCACACCTTCTTTGAAATGCTTGGTAATTGGTCATTTGGAGATTATTTCAAGAAGGAAGCCATTGAATGGGCTTGGGAGCTCTTAATCAAGGTAGTTTGAACCACTACTATCTTGTTTTGTAATAACCTATAGTTCAAAGAGTATATTTTCCTTCCCACACATACAGAAAAGGGAATTTTGTCTGTGTTTCTGTTATTTAAGCAAATAAGCATATTATTCATCGAAGTATTGTCTCTCTCCTCTGCAACAGTATGTCACAATTTAGCTAAATGATTCTCTCGTTTCGTAAGGTTGTATATTTCACTGAGATATCCTGCGAGTGTGTTTCATAATTTTGTTAAGTTATTTATTCTTCTCCGTTCATCAGGTTGTATATATCATTGAGATCTGTTGAATAGACCTCCCTGTTTTTCATGCCTTAGGTCTATGGGCTACCAGCTGATCGAATTTATGCTACCTATTTTGGCGGTGATGAGAAAGCTGGCCTACAACCTGATAATGAGGCTAGAGATATATGGCTGAAGTTTCTTCCACCGGGACGTGTGCTGCCCTTTGGTTGCAAAGTATGTTTATTTCATTTTTTGTTCATATTTTTATTGTGTTGTGTGAAAATGTATTACAGCAAAAATAAAAAATTGATCAAGGTTAGGTGTACTTGATTGTTAGATTTTCAGAAAGAAGTAAAATAGATTTCGACGGATTTCATGTGTACTGATGGTCGTAAAATTTAATCTGTTACCTTTTTTATTTAATACCCACAGTTTGTTGATTCTCTCTACCCTAACGTTCCTTTGTAAGTTTGTCTGTTCAGTTTAGTTTTGTTTCGTTGCCAATGCTTCTTGTATTCTTAAGATACACCACTTTGTCAGTAATTAGTATGACTACAGTCAATGTTAAGCTTGAATGTATTGTTGGGAGTAGGACGACACTATCAAGTTATGGACTATGGTAGTTAGCAGGCTTTAATAACCGGTGTTTATGAATTCCTGTCAATAACTGTACGAAATGTAAAATTAAGGGTTTTCAAATTCTAGATTTTTTTTCCATTGATTGTTTTGATCATATTGCAGGACAACTTCTGGGAAATGGGAGACACAGGTCCTTGTGGGCCTTGTACTGAGATACATTATGATCGTGTTGGTAATCGTGATGCTGCATCCTTAGTTAACAATGATGATCCAACATGCTTAGAAATATGGAATCTTGTTTTTATTCAGGTACAAACCCTCTCTGTCCCAATTGTAATTTTGTTCCATATTACTATTTATTTTGTTATACGCAGAGCATAACTGTTCTTCTAATGATTTTATAGATCATGTAACTAAAAGTCTATATTACATCCTTGCTATTATCTTCGTAGTTGTTTCCTCTAATGGGTCCTGTTACATCTGTTTTTTAAAATAGTTCAACAGAGAAAGTGATGGCTCTCTCAAACCTCTGCCTGCTAAGCATGTTGATACCGGAATGGGTTTCGAGAGGCTGACTTCTGTTCTTCAGAACAAAATGAGCAACTATGATACAGATGTATTCATGCCTATCTTTGATGACATCCAAAAGGTAATTTGTCAAACCTTTACTTACGGTCACATGTCATCCCGGTTATATTGTGTGGCTCCTCATAAGGATGTTTTCGTCTCCGTATTTAGTGCTATGATCATTTTGGTTGATCTATTGTTAAGTTAATTATAGTTCTTGGTAATCCTATGGATTCTCTGCCTGTTTGATCTGCGTGAGGGTACCATTGTTCTCCTTTGATGTAACACTCTGTCACCTTTTTAAAAAATATCCGAGTCAGTGACTTTGGAGTATCATGATCAACACATCTTATTATGGATAGTATAGAGATCATGTCCTCGTTAGTGTCACTTTTTATGTATTTTCTAGTGAGAATTAAAATAGATTTCAGATTGGTCCGTCTTTGGTAGTTAATCTGAATCGTAAGTTGAGGTGTTGATACTTTCACATTTTTAGGCCACCGGAGCTAGGCCATATGCTGGAAAAGTTGGTGTGGAAGATGGCGACAGAATTGACATGGCATACCGAGTGGTTGCTGATCACATTAGAACTTTATCATTTGCGATTGCGGATGGTTCTCGTCCGGGTATGACCATTGCTTCTTGTCTCATTTATATTGGTGATAGTACATAAAAAAATATTATCTTGCAATCTGCTATGGGCAAATACAATAGCTATTCTTTCTTGTAGTTTAATGAATTCCATCTGATATATCCTTTTACAGGTAATGAGGGTCGTGAGTATGTCCTGCGACGAATTCTTCGTCGGGCGGTTCGCTATGGGAAGGAGATCCTGAAAGCTGAGGAAGGGTTTTTCAACGGGTAGGAAATAGTCATTGCATTTTTGTTCCAGTATTATTTCTTTGGGCTGGAGCATGTTTATTTTTATCTTGTAACTTTGGAATTGCATCATGTGTTTCCATGCTCATTTTAGCTGGGTCTGTGTTCGCTACTGATCAGATTTGTTCTTTTAACCGTAGACTCGTAAGTTCTGTTATTCGGGTGATGGGCGATGTATTTACAGAGTTGAGAGAACATGAGAAAAAGATCACAGAGATAATAAAAGAAGAAGAAGCAAGTTTTTGCAAGACCTTGGCAAAGGTGAGGCTGGGTTTAAGTTCCATCAAACCTATTACTGGGATCTGTTAGCTCTCTGGACTGTAGTTTTAGAAACAATTCGTAGCTTCAATACGAGTGACACCTTTTACTTTAGCTACATAGTCTACATTGTTTCCAATTTTACCATCATTCATTTTTAATAATTTTGGTTGGACATGAACCAAGATACTATAATTATTAGGTATTCTTTTTATGAACAATGGATTGGTTTGACCTGTTTGTCCCTATACATAATTTGTTATTTAGGTGAGTATAAGAGCAGTTAGATTGATTATGAATTTTCACGGCAGGGAATTGAGAAGTTTCAGAAAGCTGGACAGGCAGTTCAGGGGAATACACTGAGTGGAGAGGTATGTATCAAATGCTTTTTGTGTTGTATTCTAAATGTTGCAGTATTTTCATCTGCTTGGAGTTTCCATCTGAGCTGTCTGCCTTCTCATTGCAGGATGCTTTTATCTTATGGGATACATATGGTTTCCCATTAGATTTAACTCAGGTACATAGGTCATTCAAATTTACTTCTGAAAGTTTATGTGCTAGTCTTGAACTTTCCTCTTGGATTTCAGTTGATGGCTGAAGAAAGAGGGTTGCTGGTTGATGTTGATGGTTACAACAAAGCCATGAAAGAGGCGAAGGAAAGATCGAGAAGTGCCCAGAATAAGGTTTTTTAACTTTTCTTTCTGTTTAACTTTCTTGATAAGTGTTTGATGCTAAACTTAGGGGGTTATTGGCACATGCATTTTTAAGGATTTTGTAGAATTTTTAAATTCCATTTTTATTGGTTTATGACTTTTATCAATCTCTATGAAATCCATAATTATTGGTTAATGATTTGTGAATTCCATTCAACATCGTTGTTATTGAAAAGTTTGGATTTTAATGATTTTGTAATTCCGGTAAAATCTAGTGTTTAAACACAACTTCCCCAATTTTGAGGATATACATGAGATTTTAAAAATCGTTGTTCTTTTATAGATTTGTTGAATACACAAAATTCTCTATAAACTTAACAAAATTTTCTACAAATTTAACAAATCTCCGGACTTTATAAATCAGCAAACTCTTTACAAATCCTGTTCCCAATAACCACTTACTTGGGACTATGGAGTATGGACTAAATTTGAATCTATCACCTGATCTTCATATATCAATTTTTGTAGCAAGCTGGTGGTGCCATTGTTATGAATGCTGATGCTACCTCAACATTGCACAAGACTGGCGTGTTGGCAACAGACGATTCATTTAAATACATTTGGTTCCAGGTTT
The DNA here is from genome assembly GCA_900406245.1 of Odontarrhena argentea. Lineage (NCBI taxonomy): Eukaryota > Viridiplantae > Streptophyta > Magnoliopsida > Brassicales > Brassicaceae > Odontarrhena > Odontarrhena argentea. Next base: position 59,496 of record OVAF01000130.1, on the reverse strand, counting down.
GTTGTGTTATCCCAGAAAATTTGCATGTTTGCAGCTGAATTTTGTTATGTTGGTGTAAACAGAAAGAGGTCAGGGCATAGAGCTGCAAATGGGATTTGCTTCAAATAAGCCTTTAATGAGCAATTACCTTGCCACGTTTTGCCACAGGATCATGAGAGTGAAGTAAAGGCTATCTACACTGGCTCTGCTTTCCTGGATAGTTCAGTTGCTGGCGATACTGTGGGTCTAGTATTGGCGTCTACAAGTTTCTATGCTGAACAGGGTGGTCAGGTAGTTCATTCTGTGTGATGTGTAATATGTTTGCCGATTATTTTTCATTTGTTAGTATATGATTGGTAGCATGGAACACACATACTTAACCCTTACAGTAACACCATGAACACTAAAGTAAGAACACTATGATATGAGTACAGCATAGTTTGACTTTATGTATCGGGTGGCAAATTCTATGACGTAGTTATTGCCGGTATCGGGTGGCAAATTCTATGACGTAGTTATTGCCGGTTTAAATAGTTATCGTCGGTTTTACAAACCATCTTCTGAAGTTGTTGTTGACAGCCGCATATATATTTAAGATTTCATATCCATAAATATGGTCTAGCTTTTATTACACTTCCCACTATTTATACATGTATACAAATCCTGTGCCCCTTACATTTTTCTTTGGTAATAGATTTTTGACACAGGACTTATAGAAGGCTCGTTTGGTACATTCGACGTATGCAATGTCCAAATATTTGGGGGCTTTATTCTTCATATTGGCTCTCTCTCTAAAGAAACCGGAGAGGTATCTGTGGGTGATAAAGTGACTTGCAAGGTAACACACTGCATCATTCAGTGTTCGTCTCATTCAGTATATTTGGTACTGTTTAAATGGTTTCCATCTTCGTTTGCTATGCGTGTAGGTTGACTATGACAGACGTAAACTCATTGCTCCTAATCATACTTGTACACATATGTTGAATTTTGCCCTGAAGGTACCCTTTTTCTATAATTTTAAGCTACCGAAACCGCAATCCAATATATTTTATATTGGATTTCAAAACTTTTATATTTTATGAAATCAGGAAGTGCTTGGTGATCATATTGATCAGAAGGGATCAATAGTTCTTCCTGAAAAACTGCGATTTGATTTTTCCCACGGTAAACCTTCACGAAGTAATTTTATTTTGATGTGGATGGTCATGTACAAGTGGCTGATGGGTTTTATTATTTTGAGTAGGCAAGCCGGTTGATCCTGAAGATCTGAGAAAGATCGAATCCATAGTGAATAAACAGATCAAGGATGAATTGGATGTATTTTCCAAGGAAGCAGTGCTTTCTGAAGCCAAGCGGATAAAAGGTCTAAGAGCAGTGTTTGGAGAAGTAAGCTGTCCATCAGTTATCTTTCTGTCCCTTTTTAGTTTGGTTTTTATGTATTGTTTAAGCATTTTTCTTTTATTCAATGTAGGTCTACCCTGATCCAGTCAGAGTGGTGTCAATTGGGAGAAGGGTTGAGGACCTCTTGGCTGATCCCGAAAACAATGAATGGTCATCGCTCTCTTCTGAGTTTTGTGGAGGTGGGTTTCCATTGGCACTGGCTATTGGGCCAAAGAGGCTATTATTCTGAATAGAATATTGAGTATTGGGTTATTTTGAAATTTCCAGGAACCCACATAACAAACACTCGGGAAGCCAAAGCGTTTGCTCTTCTAACTGAGGAGGGAATTGCTAAAGGTATTCGTAGGGTAACTGCTGTGACCACTGAATGTGCTTTTGATGCGTTGAATGAGGCGTCTGTACTTGAAAAAGAAGTTGAGGATGCATCCAAAGCAGAGGGGAGTGCATTGGAAAAGGTTCTCTAACATCCCTTCACGAGCTAAATCAATCGTAGCCCTCGTTCATTTTCAACATTTAATCTTAATGTGTTCATTTTCACAGAAAGTTGCTGCTTTGAAAAGCCGCGTTGACGGAGCAATTATCCCAGCGGCCAAAAAAGCAGACATAAGGGCCAAGATTGCTCTGCTTCAGGTAAGCTCTATAGTGAGCAGCTTTGTTCTGCCATCAACCTTGGTTAGATTTTTGCGTAGTTTCTGGTAAAAAAGTAATAACGTGGCAATATGTTCTTTGTTACCATCACAGAATGAAGTGAGAAAAGCTCAGAAGAAAATAGCGGAGCAAAACCTGAAGAAATCTGTTAAAGTAGCAACAGAGGCAGCGGAGTCTGCAGCATCAGATGGGAAGACGTTCTGCATTATCCAACTTGATGTGGGTCTTGATGCAGCAGCTGTGCGTGAAGCTGTATCAAAAGTCATGGAAAAGAAGGTAATCTATAAAACATACTATAACTAAATGACTCATGCAAAAGTAAAGAAAGCTAAGTAAGGGTTTGTTGGTGTATCTTGCAGGGAATGTCGATAATGGTGTTCAGCACAGATGAAAGCACAAACAAGGCGGTGGTGTGTGCAGGTGTTCCAGACAAATCAGATCAGTTCAAGCAATTAGACGTCACCGAATGGTTGACAACTGCATTGGGTCCTCTTAAGGGCCGATGCGGGAAAGGGAAAGGTGGTCTGGCATCAGGACAGGTATAAGTCCTTTTCTCTTTTGGTCGTTCCTCCTTCACAAAGAGTTCTCAGTATATAACATGTTGTTTGGTTTCAGGGAACGGATGCTTCTCAAGTAAAGGCGGCTTTGGATATGGCTGCATCATTTGCATCAATGAAGCTCAACTGATTTGATCGTTAGATAGCACGATCTGTGTGGCTACAAAAAAAACATAACATATTTTACATCATTATAAACTGTTTTACTACACATCCTTAACAATTTGTTAATTTTCTCATTTCTTGCGATGGAGTTTGTGGTATTACTCTTCACTCTTCAGTCAAAGTTGCGATTAATGTTGATTCCCCTGTGAGAATCTGGTTTTTGATTTAGAATTTAGTTACCATTTCTTGTCAAAATTTAACAATACCGAATTGGCCGGTTTATCCTTTTTTATACACTCGTTTTGGATGGTATGTGTTAAAGATATACTGGCCAAATCTTAGTCGATAGATTCGTCGTAGCTTGTAATATGTGCCTTTGTGTAGGTTTTCATTATTTGGAGTCTTGACCATTAGATTTTTACAACTTTCTGATTTCGTTTTGAATATCCATATAATCCACCGGTGGTTTTGACTTGTGTGTTGGTTTTGGTCAAGACTCAAAATAATGAAAACCAACACCAAGGCACATGTTCAACATTTGAAATCTCTCTAAATGTCTTTTGTCGTGTTCTCAGTCTTCACTTGTTGTAGATTATTCGAGAATCTCATTCTTTCAAGAACCAACTTCAGTTTCTTACAACATTTCAACGCCTCTGTAAGACTGGAGCTGAGGAATGTTGACACCAGGACAATTTAGTCTATGCAACCAACTATATTGAACCTTAAAGAATTTAATCGTTAACAGTGATCAATAATAAACAAATTGTAAGCATTTATAATTGGCCACGTTGAACGCTAACTTTGCTTGTATATATATTCATTGATTGATATACCTTAGCTTGTTCCTACTTTCGTGTTCTTTTTTAATTAAATGAAGTAATACACACAAATTTTATAAATGAAAATGATAAAGAATTTAATGCTTTGGCATATTTTATCATCAAACAGCTAGCTGCATCCTTGCATAAAACCAAAGCACACAAAACTAGGGCACATAAGTAGGCGATACGTTACATAGCTGCTCTCAACACCTACCAGCTTCTTCATTAATCTGACCATGCCGACACACGAGTAATATGACTAAAGATCTTCCGTCTCTTGTAACACTCTTACCAATGTTACGTTATATCTCGAACCCACAAAACTTAGCATCGATCACCCTTACAATTTGATCCAGTAAGTTCCGATATATTGGCCAATTCCTAGCTAGGCTGCTTTGCAATCAGAGGAAAGCTAATGTCTAGCATTTCAGATTAATATGCATTAACTAGTCTTGGGCCAAAATGAGGGAGAGAGTATTAACTAGTCATGATTAATTATACTCTAATGTTTTATTTATGTGCTAATTAACCACTAATTGCTAGTTGATAATAGATAGAGACTAGCAGGAAGCAATTCACTCTGATTGGGAGAAACCAAATCTTACCTAAGAATCAAGAAGAGTACTGAAATGAGCGATTTTTATTTGAGAACTTCCCTTTGTTAGTACATTTTTTACAAAATGCCCATTCTTTTAAATCTTTTCATTTTGTTTTATGATAGTTCTATATTAGAGTTTAGGGCTTATGTCTCGTAATTAATTGTTTAGGGTAAGTTTAGAGCTTTAAGGCTTAATTAAGGCTTATGGTTAAATCCTTATAACGTTATAGGATTTTAAGATTTATTAACCTTTTATATATGGTTTAATATTTTACTCTTTTTTTTTTTGTCAACCAATGTTTTAATTAGTATTTATATATGGTTTATAATTTAGGAGTTTAAAGTTTGTTAGGGACTAAAACTCTTGTTAGTTAAACCCCAAATCTTAAACCTAAAACCCTATTATAGTATTAAGTCATAAAAAAATTTCATTGAAGAAGTAATTTTGTCAATATACACTTATAAAGAAGGTTGACAAAAAAAAAAAAAGAAAAAAAAAAACACTTATCAAGGAGATAGGCTATAGAGTAAAATTTTGCCTTATCCGACATTATTTTAGTCACTATATAATGTTATTATATAGGAAGAAATGGTTTATTAGGTATAGGATAATGAAAATTGTTAATTAGCCGTACGTAACATTCACGTTGGCGTACGTATAGAGTTAGTGAGACATAAACGCCACCTAAAATATTATTTTTCTTGGCATTTATACAATAGTACGTTACTGTAATAATTCCAACGTATACCTAGCTTGGGTAAGAAGCATAGAGGAGTTGTATGAATCTTACAGCTACCATGAAACAGAAGGTAGAGTGGCAACATCTCCACTTAGAAGAAATGCCATGCCACTTGTAGGTGGGAAAAGGAAACAACACAAGAGCAAACCATTATAACTCAGCAACTTCTTGAACATATGAACTGGCCTAGCTAGGCAGGCATGATTTAAACGCATGATTGGTAGGGGGTTAGAAGTTAGAACCCGGGTCCGAACTCCTCCGGTTAAAAAAAAGAAGAAAAAGATGAATATATGTGCCACATTGCTAGCAATTCCTCTATGAATGAACCGGTCCAGAGAAAAAACTTAAACTGCAAGCAAACCAAATGTATATCCTATATACATAGCGGTTAATGATTGTGCCATTATTGTGTTACCAATATATATTAAACTTATTTATTTAATTTTATATGTGAAGATTTAATTTAGAAAATATAATGATATGTTAAATATAGGGGTGTTAAAATGGGTTAAAAAACCCAGCCCGACCTGAACCCGAAATGAGCCTGTCCCAATTTGAGCCCGAACCCGAATTGAGCCCGAATTTTTCACTACCCGAATTTTTAACTTAAATAATAATGATATGTTAAGTAATACTGTAATAGGGACAAACGATATAATTTGATAAGATTATTTATGTGATGAAAAATTGTATAGTATATATATGCATATATATATATATGAAACTTTAAGTTTGAATTTGATAGCTGGTGTTGGAGAGAAAAAAAGTTTCATATAAGTTATGAAGTTTACATTGAAAATACTCTAAATTAAGCACTTGCTAATTTTTCTTATTTTTTGTCAACCACTTGATGATAATATGCACTTATGCAGAAAGATGCGTTTATTTCTCCTGTGACAGATGCCTTTAAATTCGATTTGTCTTTAACAATAATCTCCGAATGAAAGTCTAAAATAGGCGATATTGTAGGAGAGAAGTAAAGAAAACGACTACATTAGTATTCTAATAATTAATTTGATTATAAATTAGAGCCCCTATAAATTAACCTACATATATCTACAAAAGCATTGATTTAGCATATACAGTAACTGAGTATATATAATAAATTAGATTAAATAAATGGGCAATTCTCATATAAACCACATTTTAAAGTATAAATTCCAAAAATACCGTCAGACATTTTATTTTCTAAAAGTACCATAAGATATTTTAATTTTCCAAAATATCACAAAAGTAAAAGTAAAGTTTAAGGGGCAATTCCCAAAAATATCACATTTTGAAATACAAATTTTAAAAATACCATCATAAAGTTTTATCCAAAAATACCACTAAAAATTTTAGTTTTACAAAAATGCCACAAAATCAAAACTAAAGTTTAAATTATTAAACCTAAAGCCTAACCCCTCAAACGATACCTTAAATCTATATTAGTGAATCCAGACAAAAAAATTAAAATTATGAATCCTTAAAAATTATTTTTAGTGTTTGTGACATTTATGGAAAACATAAACATTTTGTGATATTTTTATAAAACAAAACATTAAATGGTATTTTGTTGAGTTTTTCTAAATAATATCGTAATTTGCATGCTTCATAGCTGTCACTTTATATATGTAGAAAGTAGCAACGTGAAAGCCGTATATTTAACGTCGCTGTCTCTTAATGTTACCTTGACTTCTATCTTGAGTAGCTTCTTGTGTGCACTTATTATACGTTTTGTTTATATATGTTATACAAGAAAATTTCACATTTAAGATCTAGAGAGTATAGAGATAGAGAAAAGAGATGTGGAGGTTGAAGTTGTCAGAAGGAGAGGAAGATAGCGCGAATGGACATGTTGGAAGACAGTTTTGGGAGTACGATCACAAACTTGGAACCTCCGAGGAGAGACATCATATCTCCACTCTTCGTGCCAGCTTCACGCTTAATCGGTTTACTTATAACCATAGTTCTGACCTTCTCCACCGTTTTCAGGTAGAATTCTTCGATTTCATTTCAAGTTTTCAACTATATGATAGACGTTGACTAACAAGAACATCTTTCGGATGGTCTAAATTTGGTCAACATGCTATATATGTTACGTACCTGTTTAAGTTTAGTTATTGGTTTAGTTATAATGTTTAAGTTTTGAGGTTGCAAACGGCGAAAACTGTTGTTTGTAATATTATAGACAAAAAAAAAAATTTTGTTTTCTCGCCTGAAAAAATAACTTCGTTTATAAAATACTAGATATGGATCCGTGCGTTGCACGGGTGTTTTCTTTCCTTTTTCCATTAAGTTTGAATAATTTTTTCATGAATATATTTTAAATTACCTTTTTTACATTACAGTATTCCTATTTTACATTACAATTTTCTTTTTTGCATTAAGATATGTGAAAATCTTCCTTTTTTGCATTAATATTGATATTTTTTTATAATTATCTAATATATTTTAAATTATCTTTTTTACGCTAAAATACTTTTTGTTAATTTTCATAAAACTGGAAAATTAGAAATAATGACACATGGCATCATCTCGTAAGTTATATGACACGTGACACGATCTCGTGAATTATACTAATTGTGCCACGTGTCTATCCCACATTAAATGCGTTCAGCTTTATTTAATAGGATATCGAAAAAACTAAAAATATATTTTTAAATTTACATTTTTCAGACCATATATTTTTTTAATTATAACATTTTTTTAACACCATTACTTACTTAATTAAATAATTACTATCTTTTTAAAAAATCATATATATAGTATTCAATCCCAACAATGTCATCAATCACAAACAATATTCAACCGTTCTCTTTAGTTGAATCTATTCCTCTAATCGACATCTCTCAACAAAATTTTTAAATGGTTTTTCTTTACAACTGCAACCTTTGGAAATCTTTCAACTGCTGCAGTTAAATGAGATCACCATCTGATCCTAATGTTAATCTGTTCCATGTCTTTGTTAACATGCCCTAACATTGACAAATAATCATTTTATGGTATAATCTATCTTAAGGGATATGAACTAATCTACTCGTTGTCAAAATATCGATTTTGGATTAGAAACTAGTAATTTAACAAAAATATGTAATAACTTGAAACTTAGTGTTGGAAAGAAAAAGAAAGAGGTAGAGGAAGGAAGATGCTTGCACAAGTGAGAGTGAAAGAGGAAGAAGTAGGAGAGATAGATGAACAAGTGGTTAATACAACTTTAAGACGAAGTTTGAGATTCTACTCAACACTACAATCACAAGATGGCTTTTGGCCTGGTGACTATGGTGGCCCTTTGTTCCTCTTGCCTGCTCTGGTAATTTCTTTTTTTATTCTTTCCTTTTTTAAAATGCATCAATTTTTGTTAAAGAAATGTTTACTGTGTGAGTTGGAATAATGTTGGACCAATTCATTTGAAAGACGGCTCTGATGTAAACTGTTACTGAATTTTGGTCATGAGTTTGGCTGCAGGTGATCGCCTTATATGCCATGGAAGTTTTGGACGAAACATTAAGTGCTCAGCATCAGATTGAGATGCGTCGTTATCTCTATAACCATCAGGTTTCACGCTTAGCAAAACATAATGGATCTTGTTTTAATCAAGAGCCAATTCTTTTTCCTTTTGCTTAAGTGGCTTGTTTGGCAAGTAATTTATGCAAACAGAGCCCTAACTTGTAGAACAAGGATGGAGGATGGGGACTACACATAGAAGGCGACAGCACCATGTTTTGTACAGCTCTCTCATACGTAGCACTGAGACTAATGGGGGAAGAAATGGAGGGTGGAGATGGAGCCATGGAAGCTGCCAGACGTTGGATCCACATCCGTGGTGGCGCCACTTTTATTTCCTCTTGGGGAAAGCTCTGGCTCTCAGTATGTTAAGATCAACACAATCTTGTACTGTTTTTACAGTGAATTGGTTGATGAATTTGTGAGTTGATGAAACAGGTTCTCGGTGTTTATGAATGGAGTGGGAACAATCCTTTACCTCCAGAGCTATGGCTTCTTCCTTATTCTCTTCCCTTTCATCCAGGCCGAATGTGGTGCCATTGCAGGATGGTTTATCTACCAATGTCATATCTATACGGAAGAAAATTTGTTTGTCGCACCAATGGAACTATCATGTCCCTTCGACGAGAGCTCTACACTTTTCCTTATCATCATATCGACTGGAACACTGCTCGTAATCAATGCGCCAAGGTAAAATGCCTTTGTTTCAACTGTCTGTCTTTTGATTTTGGTGCATTAATTTATACATATATATACACAGGAGGATTTGTACTACCCACATCCAAAATTTCAAGACCTCCTATGGAGTTGTCTACAGAAAATGGGAGAGCCTCTTCTTGGGACATGGCCATTTTCTAAGCTCAGAGACCGGGCACTTCAGACTGTTCAGCAGCATATTCGATATGAAGACCAAACTAGTCACTATATTTGTATTGGTCCTGTCAACAAGGTACACATAAGGCTTAGTTTCAATGATCTAGCTACTAATTTTGCTGATTTAATTTGAACCGTGTAAATATAAGGTTCTGAATATGGTTTGCCGCTGGGTTGATGATCCGGAATCTGAAGCATTTAAATGTCATCTCTCACGGATCAAAGACTATTTATGGGTGGCTGAAGATGGAATGAAGATGCAGGTCGGTCTGAACCCAATCATTTTTGTTCTTTTCTTTGAATCCAGGAGAGCCATATATAATTCAGATGTTTCTATTTGGTCTAGGGATACAATGGATCTCAGCTGTGGGACGTGACCTTGGCAGTCCAAGCAATCCTGGGGACGGGATTAGTTGATGAGTATGGCATGATGCTCAAAAGAGCTCATAACTTCATCAAGAATAATCAAGTAGTTTGCTCAACCAAACTTATGGATCATCGTTCCTAGTTTGTATACTTAATTGATTTCTGTCCTAAAACAGATAAAGGCAAACACGAGTGAAGATATGGAGTCGTGGTACCGACACCCGTGTAAGGGAGGATGGGGTTTCTCCACTGCAGATAATCCATGGCCAGTCTCTGACTGTGCCGCTGAAGCCTTGAAGGTCACGTAACTTGCTTAAACACTCTTGTAGTTTGTTTGTTCATTTTCCTTATAAGTATTTTTTCTAGCTACAGGCGGCTTTATTACTGTCGCAATTGCCAGCTGATTTAGTTGGAGAAGCCATGGCCGAGGAGCATGTGTTTGATGCAGTTAACTTCATCTTATCATTACAGGTATATATAGATTTTCTATAATATATTTGTATCATACATTTGCTATAAAATTTCAATTTTTTGGTTTCAGAACGACAATGGGGGATTTGCGTCGTATGAGCTTACTAGATCATATCCTTGGCTAGAGGTTAAATCATTTCTTCCGTATTATGTTCATACTCAACTCACCGTAAGTGGACTATATATAATGTCATTAATTTGGTCCCTGCATATGTATATCAGGTGATTAATCCATCAGAGACATTTGGGGATATCATTATAGATTATCAGTAAGATGAGAACAAGTATCATACCTCAATTTCCATTTCAGACAACATTTTCTTGCAGATGAATGCTGAATTTTTTTTTTTCGGCAGGTATGTAGAATGCACGTCAGCTGCGATCCAAGGTCTCATGCTATTCACAAAGATCAATCCGAGATACAAGAAGGAAGAGATACTTAGATGCATCAACAAAGCAGTTGAGTTTATCGAGAAAACGCAGCTTTCTGATGGTTCATGGTCAGTTGATATTACAATTGAATAGATGGTGTGACTTCTCCAAAACGCTAAGCTTATATCTTTTGCAGGTACGGCTCGTGGGGAGTATGCTTCACCTACGCGACATGGTTTGGGATGAAAGGACTGTTGGCTGCAGGCAAAACATATGCAACCAGTCTTTGTATCAGAAAGGCTTGCGAGTTCTTGCTCTCCAAGCAACTACCTTGTGGTGGGTGGGGAGAGAGTTACCTCTCATGCCAAAACAAAGTATACACCAATCTTCCTGGGGACAGAGCGCATGTCGTAAACACATCATGGGCAGTTCTGTCTCTCATTGAAGCAGGACAAGTGAGAATAAACCTTCTCTAGAATCTCCTTTTCTTTTTCAAAATTGTGTTGCAAAAAGCTAATTTAACCGGTGCTTTGTGATGAATAGGCTAGTAGGGACCCGATGCCGTTGCACCGTGGGGCAAAAGTTCTGATCAACTCGCAGATGGAAGACGGAGATTACCCACAACAAGTGAGTAAAAATTGGTTTATATCATTATGTACGCCTAATCATGTTTTGTCTCCACCAGCCTGATTGATTCTATTGGCTTCTTTGCATTTTTTCAGGAGATACTAGGAGTCTTTAACCGGAATTGTATGATCAGTTACTCAGCTTACAGAAACATTTTCCCCATATGGGCTCTAGGCGAATACCGCAATCTCGTGTTGTCTTCGTCTCTATGATCAGATAGATACTCAGCTTTGTCTATGCATGATGGCACCAAAAGAATCTAAATTCCTCTTCAGTCGTCTCTCACTGCCTTCACCAGTTGTACGAGACTGACTCTGAGCAGCTTCAGCCTTCTTCATCACATCCTTTTCTTTTTAACATAACCATCATAATCATGGCTTTCATTGTTTTCATAACCATTTATTTTTCTGTAAGAGCATATTTAGATGCAACATAGCACACATTTCTCTTGTATGATCATACCGCTAAATAATTAATAAGAGATCTTAACAGTATCTAGGCTTGACGAGCCACTCCAAAATATATGAATCAAACACACGTGTTATTGCCAATCCAAACACCATGCCCAACACTTCTCTTTATGCCTGAATTTGTAACATACACTTCGATCAAAAAAAAAAAAAAAGAAGATTAATACATACCCGAACAAACATCAATGTGATTATCATATCCGAACAAACTTATAGTGGTGGAGATGAGCTTAACTCAATTGCTTAAGTTCATTCCTAATTAGGAGTCACAAAGTCAACCGGATCGGAGCGACAAGGTCCGATGTGTCATCTACCGGAATTCTAGAAGTCAAGCCTATGAATAGCTTGGAAGATGAAGCGTCAAATCATATTGGACTAGGGAGAGCTCATCACAAAAAGATTGTCGAGCACTTCTAAGTTAATCATTTCCTTTCCAACTCCGGATCCAAACCCAATTTTGGGGCCGAACACTTATCTCCAACCTTCTACTTCATATTTTGTTCCAAAACAGAGTAGCTCTAAATTGGAGATGGAGTTTTCTCCAACCCATTACTCCATTTTTTACTCTAAAATCATTTTATGTAATTATTAATTTTTAAAAACACATTATATTTACCAAAATTACAGATTTTACTCACTTATTTTATTTTGCATAATAATAAACTAATATAACATCATTATTTTAATTTTATTATAATTTTCATTGTAATCTTTATTAAATATTTTTCATGTATATTAAATTTTATTATTAGTGGCAATGCAATTTTTATGAAATAATTCTAAGTATTATTTTTATATTAAGTGTCATTATAATTTTTGTTAAATATAAATATATTTTAAAGTATTTAAGTATAAAAGTGAAAAATATCTATAATTTAAAGGATGTGTTTGTAAATAAAAAAGATCAACTCTAAAATGAAGCAGCTCCATTTTTTGCACCAAATATAGAGCAAAAAATGGAGTTTCTCCATTTTTGAGTTGGTTTCGGAGTAGAATCGGAGTGAATTTTACTTCAAAATAAAGTTTGAAGCATGATTTGGAGTAGGGTTGGAGATGCCCAGTTGTAATATTCGCAACGCTCCTCAGCCTAACCAAACTTACTTATCAAGACGAGAAATCTGACCGCATTACTCTTTAAACCCTCACTTAACCACTTGAACACCAATCGACAACATCATAAAGTGCTTTCGTATAAATGAACTTAAGTAATTTTAAATTCTCATACTCAGACTAAACAAATAGCATCGAAATCTACATTGATAGAATTTCTACTAGTCAACTATTTTCGATGTTGCTGAGTAAGATATAATGTGGCCAAGGAAAAGAATTATGTTATACAAAAAATTAATTTTAAAATGTAAAACGGCTGTTATTTTTTATATGAAAAATAATACTCCTTCCGTTTCAAAAAGATGATTTTTTGAAACATTTCACACATATTTAAAAAAATTAATATTACACAACAATTAATAGTAAACTCTTTCCAATAAATCAAAACCAATAGTAATGTTTAAAAATTAATTGTTATGTCTTAAATTTAATAATTATTCATTGAAACTAGAAAAAATTCATCTTTTTGGAACATGATTTTTTCGTAGAAATTTTATCTTTGTGAAATGGAGGGAGCTTTTAGAACGGTAAATTTCAGAGCTTTTAGGTTGGCTAATTTTTATGCAGGGCCGTGCTTACCATGTAATTAAAAAGGCATTTGCCTCATGCTAGTGACAATTATCTTAATATTTAGGGGCCCCAATTCTAAAAAATTAATTAATATATAATATAGAGTAATGGCTAAAATATATTTTTAATGAGAATCTCCATTCTAATTTTACAATGGATCTTGTGACAAAAGAAAAATTTTACTTTTTTTATCAATTTTATAAGTGTTATATTAAAGTTCTCATAATTTTTCAAAATTATTATCTAAAATATAAAAATATTATTGCATTTTTGAACTTTTGCCTCAACCTTCAAAAAGTCTAGGCACGGCACTGTTTTTATGATTCCCAAAATCACATATCACCACAAACTGATTTTATGGTTACGGTCTCTGTTTTGGTTAATCTTCGAGTTCCTGTTTGTAATTTGCTTCTTCTTTTGGCTCCCTTGAATGGTCTCTTGTCTCCTTTTTTTAGGGCTTATGGCTGTAATTTGTATTGTATCTACAAGTTTGTAATCTCAAGTTTATCAATAATAATCAGATTCGACCAAAAAAAGAAGAAGAACGTCATCATTTGGGTTTAAAAAAGTTAATCTTCTATCAAGCAAAACATCGTCATGTTGTATTCGTAGTGCTTTTTGAATTTAAATCCTTTCTCTGTCGGTCTAAACATGTTACTGTCCTTCTCATCTTCCTCGTCTTTTGTCCATGGAAAGATCTTCATGACTTTATCTAAGCTGAATTTAGTTTCAAGACTTTATGGATGGAGAGACATCAACGCAGTTATATTACTTATCGAGGCAGGCATCAAGATACAAAGGCACCTCAAGTGTCCTTTTGTATTTTTGTTTTTTTTGTTTTTTTTCCATGCACGGCTAATTTTTTGTATTAATGTTTTCTCTCTTATTTTTTTTTTTTAATATATATATAGCTGTTGCTATATATTGAGCCTATGAAAAGCTCAACTCCTTTATTTTACAACAGGCAAAAATATTTATAAAAATAAACTTTGAGTTTTTAGTCACAAACCTTTTTTTTTTTATTTTTGTTTTAATTAATTTGGTTCTTCTTGTCATTTCAATAGGAGTCTCTTGTTATTGTACGGCTTTCCCTTGAATCTTGAGTTTTTTAGGTACCTATTATCCTTGCGTGGTTTATCCTGCTTGCATATGGGTTATAGTCTTCATCCCATAAGTCATGGATTCATCACCATCCTTGACAAGGATTCAGTTATTCAACAAAATTTATAAGATTATATATTTGTTTGATGTATAATTGCATGGACCTATCATTAATTTTATATATATTTTTGAAGTTTGAAATTCTGAAGTTGGTGCTGTGGAGAGAAACTTTGTATGTTAATTACATTGGAAATAGACGACAAAAACAAATATTTACATTGGAATCAGCCACTCTAGTTAATTAGTAACATATAGACTTATCTTATCCAGAAAGATGCCTTTACTTCCCATGTGACAAATCCCTTTAAATCCGATTTGTCTTTAATAATAGTATAATACCATCTCCCAATAAAATAGACCATTATTTTAGTAGAGTAGTAGTCAAGAAATTTGAATAAAATGGTATTCTAATCATTAATCTGCAGATTATTGTCCATATGTATTAATTTAGTATATATGAAGAAAGTAGATTAAATAAAGTTTCGTAATTTGCATGCTTCAATGCTGTCATTTTATATAGGTAGAAAGTAGCCACGTGAAAGACGTATATTCTGACGGTACTGTCTCTTAATCCTATATTTATATACGTTTTTTTATATAAGATATAGGTACAAGAAAATCTAACGTTGAGAAAGAGATGTGGAAGTTGAAGTTGTCAGAAGGAGAGGAAGATAGCGTGAATGGACATGTTGGAAGACAGTTTTGGGAGTATGATGACAAACTTGGAACCTCCCAGGATAGACATCATATCTCCAATCTTCGTGCCAACTTCACGCTTAATCGGTTTACCTCTAAGCATAGTTCTGATCTTCTCTTCCGTTTTCAGGTAGATTTCCTCATTTTTTTTTATTTCAACTATATATAATTAAACGTTTAAAACATTTTTCCAGATGATCCAAAATGCTTTATCTGTCTTAGTTAACATGCCTTACAATATTGACAGATAATCATTTTGGGTATAATTTATTTTGTTAAAAAGAAAAAGTATCAAGTGTTGATAACATTGTAAAGAATTTATCCACATCCGAAAGATGAAGGGATCCCGAGCAGTGATTATATAAAGGATATGAGTCAATCCATTCGTTGCCAACTGGTTTTGGAGTTAGAAACTCTGCATGATTTAACAAATATACACTTGAAACTTAGTGTTGGAAAGGAAAAGGAAGAGGAAGAGAAAGGGAGATGCTTGCACAAGTGAAAGTGAAAGAGGAAGAAGTAGGAAAGATTAATGAACAAGTGGTGAATACGACATTAAAAAGAAGTTTGAGATTCTACTCAACATTACAATCACAAGATGGCTTTTGGCCTGGTGACTATGGTGGCCCTTTGTTCCTCTTGCCTGCTCTGGTAATTTCTTTTTTTATTCTTTCCTTTTTTAAAATGCATCAATTTTTGTTAAAGAAATGTTTACTGTGTGAGTTGGAATAATGTTGGACCAGTTCATTTGAAAGACGGCTCTGATGTAAACTGTTACTGAATACTGGTCTCGAGTTTGGCTGCAGGTGATCGCCTTATATGCAATGGAAGTTTTGGACGAAACTTTAACTGCTCAGCATCAGATCGAGATGCGTCGTTATCTCTATAACCATCAGGTTTCACTCCTAGAAAAACATAATGGATCTTGTTTCAATCAAGAGCCAATTCTTTTTCCTTTTGCTTGAGTGGCTTGTTTGGCAAGTAATTAATGCAAACAGAGCCCTAACTTGTAGAACAAGGATGGAGGATGGGGACTACACATAGAAGGCGAGAGCACCATGTTCTGTACGGCTCTCTCATACGTAGCACTGAGACTAATGGGGGAAGAAATGGATGGTGGAGATGGAGCCATGGAAGCTGCCAGAAGTTGGATCCACATCCGTGGTGGCGCCACTTTTATTTCCTCTTGGGGAAAGCTCTGGCTCTCAGTATGTTTAGATCAACACAATCTTGTACTATTTTTACAGTGAATAGGTTGATGAATTTGTGAGTTCATGAAACAGGTTCTTGGTGTTTATGAATGGAGTGGGAACAATCCGTTACCTCCAGAGCTATGGCTTCTTCCGTATTCTCTTCCCTTTCATCCAGGCCGAATGTGGTGCCATTGCAGGATGGTTTATCTACCAATGTCATATCTATATGGAAAAAAATTTGTTTGTCGCACCAATGGAACTATCCTGTCCCTTCGGCGAGAGCTCTACACTCTTCCTTATCACCATATCGATTGGGACACTGCTCGTAATCAATGCGCCAAGGTAAAATTCCTTTGTTTCAACTGTCTGTCTTTTGATTTTGGTGCATTTATTTATACATATGTATACAGGAGGACTTGTACTACCCTCATCCAAAATTTCAAGACCTCCTATGGAGTTGTCTACAGAAAATTGGAGAGCCTCTTCTTGGGACATGGCCATTAATTTTCTAAGCTCAGAGACCGGGCACTTCAGATGGCTAAGCAGCATATTCAATATGAAGACCAAACTAGTCACTATATTTGCATCGGTCCTGTGAACAAGGTAGGCTACAAATATAGTTTATTTCCAATGATCCTAGCTAGCTACTAATATATTGCTGACAAGATGATTGGTACGTATATAAGGTTCTGAATATGGTTTGCCGCTGGGTAGATGATCCGGACTCTGAAGCATTTAAATGTCATCTCTCGCGGATCAAAGACTATTTATGGGTGGCTGAAGATGGAATGAAGATGCAGGTTCAACCTCAATCATTTTGTGCTTTTCTTATAATCATCTCTCAGATGAGTTTTTTTCACTTAGGGATACAATGGATCTCAGCTGTGGGATGTGACCTTGGCAGTCCAAGCAATCTTGGCGACGGGTTTGGTTGATGAGTATGGCTTGATGCTCAAGAGAGCTCATAACTTCATAAAAAAAAATCAAGTAGTTTTTCAGTTAAGCCTGTTAGATCGTCCTCCCTAGTTTGAAATACTTAACTGATCTCTGATCTAAAACAGATTAAAGCAAACAGGAGTGAAGATATGGGGTCGTGGTACCGACACCCGTGTAAGGGAGGATGGGGTTTCTCCACCGCAGATCATCCATGGCCAGTCTCAGACTGTGCGGCTGAAGCCTTGAAGGTCACGTAACTAACTTTAATACTTTTGTAGGGTTTTTGGTTCATTGTCTTTTAGGAAACATGGGCTTCTAACCTAAAACCAATTGGTGTTAAGTAGAGTGACCCACGTCCCTTATATACAACTCCACAAATCTCCAAACTAGCGATGTGGGACATTTTGACATTATAGTCTAATATTGTCCTTACATAAGATTCTTTCTTGCTGCAGACAGCTTTGTTACTGTCGCAAATGCCAGTTGATTTAGTTGGAGAAGCCATGGCCGAGGAGCATTTATTTGATGCAGTTAACTTCATCTTATCATTACAGGTATACTTTATGCATTTTCATATATAGACTTGTATCACACATTTGCTATAAGTTTGGCAATTGGTTTCTTTTCAGAATGACAATGGGGGGTTTGCGTCGTATGAGCTTACTAGATCATATCCTTGGCTAGAGGTTAACCATATATATCTTCCTTATCATGTTCATATTCAACATCCGATGAGTAGACTCTGATTTCATCTGGTTGCTGCTTATGTATATCAGGTGATTAATCCATCAGAGACATTTGGGGATATCATCATAGATTATCAGTAAGATGAGAAGTAGTATCATAATTAAACCAATTCCATTTTATATAACATTTTCTTATTGATCAAGGCTGAAAAAAATCTGTAGGTATGTAGAATGCACGTCTGCTGCAATCCAAGGTCTCATGCTATTCAAAAAAATCAATCCGCGATACAAGAAGAAAGAGATAATGAGATGCATCAACAAAGCAGTTGAGTTTATCGAGAAAACACAGCTTCCTGATGGTTCATGGTGAGTACTTGTTGATTTTTCCTTGCATAGATATTTTGACTTCTCCAAAACGCTAAGCTTAATTATAAGTTTTGCAGGTACGGCTCGTGGGGAGTGTGCTTCACTTACGCGACATGGTTTGGGATTAAAGGACTGCTGGCTGCTGGCAAAACATATAAAACCAGTTTTTGTATCAGAAAAGCTTGCGCTTTCTTGCTCTCCAAGCAACTACCTTGTGGTGGGTGGGGAGAGAGTTACCTCTCATGCCAGAACAAAATATACACCAATCTTCCCGGGGATAGAGCGCATGTCGTAAACACATCATGGGCAGTTCTGTCTCTCATTGAAGCAGGACAAGTGAGAATAAAGCCTTCTTTAGAATCTCCTTATAGTTTAAGAAAATGAGAGGTAAGGGTTAATTTAACCATGATTAACTCCCAGGCTAGTAGGGACCCGATGCCATTGCACCGGGGGGCAAAGGTTTTGATCAACTCGCAGATGGAAGACGGAGATTACCCACAACAAGTGAGTACAAATTGGTTTATATCATTATGTGCCTAGGCATGTTTTTTCTTCACCAGCCTGATTGATTATATTTGCTTCTTTGCTTTTTTGCTTTTTTTTCAGGAGATACTAGGAGTCTTTAATCGGAATTGTATGATCAGTTACTCAGCTTACAGAAACATATTCCCCATATGGGCTCTAGGCGAATACCGTAACCTCATGTTGTCTATGTCTCTATGATCAGCTACTCAGCTTTGTCTATGATGATCCCAAAAGAATCTTAAACCATCAATAAAGTCTGATCTGCATCATCCTCTCTACCGCATCATTGTCTTTTGATCATCTCCCCTCTTAATAATGACCTACATTGTTTCCACAACCATCTATTTCTCTATAAGGGTATATTTGGATGCAGCATGCCACACGTCCCTCGCATAGCCGGTCCTGAGTTTTAGAAGGCCGTAGACTAGAGAAAAGAAAAGACGAAAACATAACACTGACTAGACTATATATAGTGAAACAACATTCTGAAAAAATTGGCCGAAAGTAAATTTTAATATTTTGGCCGCAACTTCATGCTTGGCCTCAGAGCCGCTGGTCCCTCGTATGTCTCAGCTATCGTTTGCATGTTATGAGTGTTTCTTTTTTAAAAAGCATATTTTCCAAATCTGAAAGTGGCAGAAACTCTGCGCTGCGTGCAGAAGATTTCTTGTGGTGCAAGCATAGTTTGAAAACTTAACTTTCAGCAACAGATTTCAAAATGCTAGTTCCAAACTCACGAACCTCATATGCTATAAACGTTGACCAAGAAAATAAACAGATTTTAATCTAGTTAGGACATCTGCTTCAGTTGCAAAGGCCACCACTTGGAGAAAAAAGGTACCATTTCAATTGTGCTATTTCACTTTACTTCTCCCGGAAATCAAACATCCTTTTCTCCTCCCTCACACTCTCACCCTCACCTCCTTAGATCATGATTTTGATACCTTTTTGATTCGTAAAAAATGTATCTAATTACCTCGTGTCATTAAGATCAATCGTCACCCACCACATCGTTTATCTTAAATGTATCTCATTGCAACGCCAGTTAACGATGGGAAAGAGTTTTGATTTCCATTGTTCGGAATTTATATTATTGGTTACTGTCCTGGACATGAAATGAAACAAATAAGTCATATGTATATTCTTATCTTCTGACCGGTTTAATTGATAAAGGAAGTGGAAAATATGGAGAAAAAAAATGAAATGACAGGGGTAGAAACCTTCACCACCAGAGACCACCTTGTCATTGAATTCGTGAGGATTGATGATCAAACATAATGATCATGAAAGAAGTCTTGCCAAGCTTTCATCTTTCCGTTAAAAGTGTTAGACAGCTTTTATAGTTGTATACAATGCGATTTTGTTCTCCACCGGGAATGTGCATGCCTTCCTCATAAAAAATTTCATCCTCCATCCAGAACGTGCATAGACCTTATCAGCCCGGACTGGAATACTATTATAGCAATTTTTTTTTTTCCAGTGCAACGGTTGTGATCAATATGGTTGTGGATTTATGTACAAATGCCACAAACAAATATTGACTTTGAACGAGATGCAAGGTGCGCCTCGCTTCAAGGTGCGCCTCGCTTCCTGATCCTTCAAGCCATGAGTTACATTATCATCCTCTCTTCTTCAATCTAATCAATGGTAAATGCATGGGTCGCAAGTCTTCAAACTGTTTAGCTAAGCTCTTAGAGTGCATTGAATGCAAGTCCTCTTTGGGTCTAAAGTGTGCCGCTTTGCCTTGTATGGAGAAGAACGAAAAGATGTCCAATATTGGTGTGAGATATGTTAAACAAATTTAGAGGCAAAAAAGTGGTTCTACAAATGTGACTATTGTACAGCCACTGTTCATGTTACATGTTTACTGGGAAATGAGCAAGGTCTACAGGGAAACCAGACCAAATCATCGATATACACAGGCGAGTAATTAAAGTCTTGGCTAAATCTCCTATTGTTTTCTTTTCTCTTTAAGAGAATCTGAAATGAAAGTACTCATCAGTAGGACCGATTCAATTGATAATGGTAGTAGAATATCATGGAGAATGAAACGAAACCAGACATTATTCAAAGAAAGATCAATTAAGCTTATGTTTTAAACCTGAAAAGGGGAAACTCTTTAGCAAGATCATAACATCCAAATACTTAGAGGTCACAGTACTCAAAAACAACACAAGGCACATGTTGGATTTTGTAGAAATCTTCACCACCAGAGACTAGCTTGTCTTTAAACGCTTTAGTCATGTTTCCAATCTCAACTTCTTGTAGATTTTTCAGGAATCTCGTTCCTTCTGGAACCGACTTCAGTTTCTTACAGCATTTCAACTCCATGGACACAAGACGCATCATGGCACCGTCTTCTACAGTCCACTCCTCTAGATTTTCAAGCTGTGACATAGTCAAAGAATGCAGCTGAGGAAAACCATTTTTGGAACTTGAAAGTTTACTACCTACAAAAGATCCTTCAAACAGTTGCAGAATCTTTAAGTTTGGGAGCTTCTCAAGAACCATAAATGGGTCATCCACTAATCCGCATTGCCACAAACGCAAGGCACCGAGATCAGAAGAGAAACACTGTTCTCCTGGAAGCTTCCACAATTTAAGGAATAATTCCAACTCAGAGAGATTAGCAAAAGCAGAAACCAGTTGGGTAACATCAACTGGCGGAAGCATGGGTTGACAGGGAACATGAATTGTAAGGCCACGGAGACGTTTCAAGACTTTACTTAGAGAAGATACCACCTCGAAGTCTGTGTTCTCAGAAGAAAGATTGATGGACAATCTTCGAAGACTTTTCATTGCCAGAAGATGCCTAGGATTGCATTGTCCAACTGGGAAATCCCAGAGTTGTTGCAAGTTTCTTAAAGTACTCAAGTCCAGCTTTGTTCTCGGATCAAGATCTGCAGGCATACACAGATGTCTCAGCCGCCGTAGCTTCCAAATCACATTTGGAATATACAGTTTCCCCTTCACAAACAAATCAAGAGTAATCATTAGCTTTAAGTTTCCGATGGATGATGTAAGTTCCTTCACATTTGTCAGTCTCAAACTCAGGTTTCTCAAATGGATGAGATCTCCTACATCATCTGGAAACTTCCCTCCCTTAATCTGAGCTCCCTCGAGATCTAGAACTCTAAGGAATTTCATCTTTCGGAAGGAAACCTTACCCTGAAGTGCCCATTGACTTCCTTGGTTCTTCAGGATATACACAAGAGATCTACACCGGGGATTTATGTTGTTCACCTGATCGATCCGGTGCTCCTCCGCACCACCATGTAATTGTACAGAAATTCTGCGAGGTATTTTGGTCAAAAGAGACGGGAAGACTTCAGCTTCATCTTGATCCCTTGAATCAATAACTTGCAC
This sequence comes from Odontarrhena argentea, assembly GCA_900406245.1. Lineage (NCBI taxonomy): Eukaryota > Viridiplantae > Streptophyta > Magnoliopsida > Brassicales > Brassicaceae > Odontarrhena > Odontarrhena argentea. The sequence continues at coordinate 37,373 of OVAF01000130.1, read as the reverse complement.
AAAGCTTTCTAGCTCTGCTTTCTGTAAACATACCTCCCTCATGAGGTCATGCATACGGCATGTCATGACTTCAGAAGTTACAATGCTCCTCTTCCCAACCATAACCATGCTTCTCTTTACTAACTCTTCGAGATAATCTTGCCCAATATCTTCTACAGTCGGGCCAGCTTCTGTGTGTTTTACAGGCATGACCATTCCCTCTGCAATCCAGTAACTAACCAATGTTCCAACATGAACCTCATAATCTTCAGGATAGTGGGTAAAGTAGAGAAAGCATTGCTTTAAATGGGGAGGCAATTCTTCATAACTCAAGGACAAAACATCTGCAACCAGCATATCCTTCTTAATTCCATTGCTACTACCTCGTTTTGAAATATATGATTTGATGTTCTCGTGTACTCTTTGCCACTCGTTAAATGTGTTTTTTGTTGCCAAAAGTCCTCCTAGAACAGTTATAGCTAGAGGTAAACCTCCACACCTCATGGCCATCTGCTTCCCAATCTCTTCCAGTTTCTTGACCATCATTGGGTCTGCAAAATGGTGAAAATGAGTGTGAAGCATTATAGCATATATAAATCAGATCCAAATGATTACCTATATTCTCTCTTCCAGACAATGAAATTTTCTCCAGCAGCTCCCAACTCTCTTCATATGTTAGCAATGGTGGCTCATGAAGTAAACCTCTCGGATCAGCATATAGAGCAACCTCCTTGTTCCGCGTGGTGAGTATTACGTTGCTTCCTGCAATGTTGTGAAGATGAGTTCTACTTTATATTGCTACTATTCTGTAAAATGACGAGGAACTTATAACACTGAGTTGTATTGATAATTAGTACGTTACCTGTTTCATGTGGAAAGACATGTTTTAGACAATCCCAAGCATCAGTGCCCCATATATCATCAAGCACAATGAGGCATTTCTTCCTTTTCACGAACAAATGCAACTCCTCTCCAAGCTGTTCATCTCTCAAGCTGAGTATTCTGTGATTCTCATCTTTATAGCTGAGATTCAGAAAAATCTCCTGCCAAACATGTCTCCGTCTACATTCTTGAGAGACGTAAACCCAAGCAAACCTGTCAAAATGACGCCTCACTTTGCCGTGATGGAAGATCTGTTTGGCTAAAGTTGTCTTCCCCAAACCACCCATTCCGCAGATAGACATGACCCTTAGTTTCTCACCACCACCACCAGAAACTAGATTATTCACTAACTTCTCAAGACTCTGCTCTAACCCAACCAAATTATGCTCAACAACATACGGAAATGATTGTCTCTGTTCTCTTTGACTATCAGACAAACTCAGACCTTCTCCGTCCATAGCTTCTTTGATACCATAGTCTACCATACTCGCTGCTATCTTAGAAAGCCTAGAGGTAATCTCTCTAATAGCTAAGCCAACATTATGAAGTGAAACAGCCTCGTTTAAGATGCAAGCAAGCTTCCTCAGCACCCTTTTGACCCCTTTCCGTTGCCTTAATTCTGCTTTGAGGAAAACTGCCTCGAGGACATCCTCGGCATCATAAGCAGCTCCTTTAATGTCTGAAACCCAATTGCGCACTCTCTCGCTTCTATGCTGCTTCTCATCTGCATCTTTCAAAAAGCACTTCAGTCGCTTTAATTCATCTTGCAGCTGCTTCACGTGGTCACTGATACCATACAAGAACAATGGTTCTTCCAGGAGCAGCTCCCCTAGTTTCTGCACTGTAACGGAAACAATAGCCTCTGCCATTTCCTGTTCTTGATTCACATCTGTGATTCTCCCAGTCTCCACCTATTACACTACAAAAGGGTCAACTATAAACTAACTTTATGACACGAGATTCCAAGTCAACTTAATTATATCATTGTTGTCTCTTTCTAATTCATATAACTCTCAGCATCATGAGAACATAAATATCTGGTACAGCAACCAGAATTTTCTTTTGTGCTGGCCCATGAACTACTATGTCCACATATCCATCCATCAGTGTTTGGTGGGAGACTTTCAAAAGTCTTCGTTTTCTTCTTGAACCATACGTTCCTTTTCCTTCTCACTTTTAATTGCGGCAGCTACAGTAAGAAATATGAACTTCTCTGCCTTGTGATTAAACAAAGAAAACGAACTTATTCATCATTTAACGAGTGCAATGCACGAAACCCAATTAAAAAAAGAAAGAGATCAGGAGATGCATAGAGAGAATCTTGGTTTTCTTATAACCGTGAATCGTGGCTTATGCAATACACCGACTTTCAAATTCTTAATTTGTTGATAGGAGAAAGAGACACAACATTCAATAGATAACTCTTATTATATTATCATAGTCTTTTTCAAACTGGCGTGCAACAAGAAAAACATAACATATATCTCAAAAGACCATTGTTGAAACAAAGAACGTGTACTAATAATGAGTATTAACATATAATTTTCCTTATCCAAAAGGCTAAAGAAAACGAGCAGATACACAGAAACATTCTTACATTTGCACCTAAGAACTATTGTAGAGCTTGCACTTGTTAGTTCCAGAACAAACTGCACACTCATCTGCATCACCTTCAACATGGCTCAAGCAATGTTGAATTCTGTCGTTCACAACTTCCTGCAGAAACAAATAATAGTAGATTATTGACGTTCAATACCCCACAGAAGAGTTAGATCTTCGTGATGATTGGTAAAGAAAAAACTCAGTTTAATCATCAGAATGTCAAATTTGACTATCAAAGGGAAGAAAGTGGCATCTACTGATATATGAAGGGAAATTCACTGAGATATGAGGGTGCTCAAATTCCTAAGCTTAAGAGCTCGCTTGTTTGAGAAGTAAGGTTGTGGAACATGTCTTTTACTTACCATGAGAAGATTATGGAGGCCGAGAGGTGCAGTTATTAGATATGAGATGCCAGAGAATTCCTTTGCAGCATCAGCCGTTAACGAGGGAATGTCCTTTGATCAATTAAAGGTCATGCTTACATTAGGCCATAAGTGTACATCCTCCAATAAACCCAGACAAATGAACTAAAAGCTTCAAGAAAATATACAAAGCCATACCTGATGCCAATGTCTTCCAGGAAACAAGAAAAATGGGCTTACAACTACGCGTTGCGCTCCTTGTTGTACGCACAAACTGAATGCATCTTTTATAGATGGCTCAGCCAATTCCTGGCGTAATGTGAACATCAGANGAAAAAAAAAAAAAAAAAAAAAAAAAAAAAAAAAAAAAAGCCAAAAAGAATAACTGAAGTCTCAGTTCAAGCATATTAAGCTATATCTAACTGATTGTACCAAACTCAGAAAAAAGCAACTCTAGTGGTTCACACAAGTGAATTCAATCATGCTAATTATTAGAAATGATGGAATCAAATTATGGCATGAGATGGTAACAAATTAGTTTCTACCTATAAGACCAAAGCTAATCATATCCCACAACAGCTAAAGAAAAGTGAGAGCATTAGTAAGAGTTACCATATGAGCAGGCTCCACAATTGGGTACCCAGTTTTGTCTTTGAACATTCTCACAAACTCCTCTGAAACTCAGCAGAAACAACTTCATATGAAGTCCAAATAAAAAATCAAAAAAAAAGATGATGAAAAAGAATGAACAGAAACACAAATCTTACCAAGCATTAGATTAGATTCTCGGCGACGAGAACCATGATCAACAATTATAATCCCATAAGAATCACCAACCCCATTTCTTAGCAACCCACCATTCTCAAAGCTCCCCAAACATGACAGCCCTCTTCTCCTTCCTCGTTGAGATTCAAATTTCAGAACTTTATAGGCATTTGATAAAGCCCATGAATGATTCGTTCTCTTAATTTCACAAGAAGAAGATGAAACACGATTATCAGCTCTAAGATTGCTACAAAAAAAAAAAAAAAAATTAGAACAGAGCAAAAACAATAGAAAAGTAAAGAGTAAGAGGAAAGCAAGTAAGAACCTTGTGGAGGAGCAGAAGCTATGAGATATGTTCACCAAGAACTGACACTGACTCGCCGCCATTTCACCGGAATTAAAGAACTGAAATCGGGAAAAGTAATTCCACGGTGGTGCTACGATGTTTTTTCTTTTTTGTTACACAATAAAGTCTAAGTGGGCTGGAATTTGGGTTTAATGGGCCCATAAGATGAACACAACGCCACGTCACCAAGTCAAGGACACAGTTCGAAACTCAGCTCCAGAACAACCTACGGAGATCGGTCTCTCTATCTATCCCGCGAACTTCTGTCTGGTTTCCCTTTATCCTCACTCATATTCTTCTTCCTCTCCAAGTCTGATTGATATGAAGATGGAATGAGCAGAACCAGATTTTGTCTGAATCTATTAATTCAAACTAAGGTAACGAAATATTACCAGATGCGTTATCCTAAATTTCCCATGGAGTTAGGTTTTTCTAATACATGGAATTTCATTATGCATTTAGAGGTTCATTTCTGTCCTTGCCAGACTTAAATTTGGAGATTGAGACATTTTGGGTAATGAGTTCATGAAATTGAAAGAACTGTTGTTCTAATTTGTTTGCCTTTTTTTTTGTTCTTAAAAATTTATTTCAGAGATTCTAGTATGCATTGATTTTGGTATTTGTGTTTTTTTTTTTTATTGCATTGAAGTAAATGAAAGATTTGTTTTTTGTTTTGTTTTTGTAGTGATCTTTGGAACTGAAGGAAGTAACTTGCAATGTATACAAGGATACTTAGAAGGAACCAGAGATGGGGTTTTGTATTACAGCAAGATAAATGCTTACTTAGGCCGGCGAGTCGTGACTACACCAGTTCTCAATCTTACAGATTAACAAATATACTAACAAATCATTTGACAAGAAAGTATCATTCTCCTGGTGCCATTGTGTCTAGAGATTGTTTGAGTTGGAATAACCAATTGCGTCTGTTTAGTACAGAAGGTGATGGAAGGAATGCTAGCGAGGATAATAGTTGCCCGCTGAATAAAGAAAAGTCGGGAACAGAGAAGAGTGGTTTTGGTGTTGAGCATTTTGATTCTCATGCTCAACTTGGGGTACAAGACCAAATAGAATGGCTTAACAACGAGAAGCTTGCAAGTGAGAGTAAAAAGGAGTCGCCTTTCCTTAATAAACGAGAACGGTTGAAGAATGAGTTTTTGCGGAGAATTCAACCTTGGGAAACTATACAGCTTTCGTGGGAGTCTTTCCCGTATTATGTCAAGTAATAACCAGATAAAATTGTTATTATTTTTCTTTCTTGTTGTTATTTCTAGTTTTTTTTTTCTTTTTTGCTAATATGTTCTGTTCTTCCTTATTAATTTCCAGTGAACACACAAAAGATACTCTAGTCGAGTGTGTTAGATCACATATTAAACAAAGAAATGTAGCTTCCACGTATGGTGCTCGTTTAGATTCTTCAAGTGGGAGAATATTGCTTCAAAGTGATCCAGGTTTGTTCAGTGTCTGATGTCGTTGTTCTTTTATTCAAACTTTGTTACTGGTGAGGATATAAAGTTCAATAATGATTTGATTATACAGGTACTGAGCTGTACCGAGAGAGGTTGGTACGAGCACTTGCTCGCGATACACAAGTTCCCTTGTTGGTACTTGACAGCAGCATTCTTGCCCCTTACGTGAGATTCGGATGTTTATCTACTAGGACATACTACCATATTTTTTCATGAATGTTAGCGTGATCTTTCTCGAATCTTATCAGGATTTCGCTGATGAATACAATGAAGAGTCTGAATCAGGTGATGACACTGCAGAATCAGATCAGTGCAGTTCAGATTCAGAAGCTGAGGAAGATACCAATGCAAACAATGAGGAGACGAGTAGCAGTGAGGCGAAGATAGATGGAACTGATGATGAAGAAAGATATTTGGAGATATCAAGGGAAGTCCTCAAGAAACTTGGGGCTGACATAGAGGATATTGAGAAGGTATGGTCTTTTTATGTGAGGTTTATTAAGTGACTTTGATATTCACATTGTCCATAGAGAAATGTGAATATCAGTAATTACACCCTGTTTAGAATTTGCATGCATGCCATTTGGTTGTTATTTCTTTGTTATGCACGATGACTGCTGCATCATTCCTTTGCCTCCGTTTCATAATGTGAAGAATAGAAATGCTGTACATTTGCTTATCTGCTCTACATTGTGGCAGAGAATGGCCGAACAACTAATTGGCTCTAGTGAGGTGTCAAAAGATGCTGTTGTTGATGATCATGATAAAGCCAGGCGGCCGTTTAAGAAAGGTAGCAACTCTCAGCATCATTACCTTGCTTTTTTGCATCGATAACTCATTGGTTAGTAGTGTATCAGTGTGAAGACTCTATGATGTATCTTCATCACTGTAGATGCTCTAGATGTATCCATTTGTTCAACTTTTTATGTGTTTAGACCTTTGGCTTTTTCACTCTTTCATTTCTCAACTTTTTAATCTGTCCACATGTTTGCAGGAGATCAAGTTAAGTATGTGGGGTCTGTTAAGAAAGAAGAAGGAAAACAAAGGTAACTAAGTGATTCATTTTTGTGGGAATATATTATCCCTGTACCTGTGCTTAATGATTTTAAATGTTTGCCTGGATATAGCTTGGTTCATTGGAAGATTTTACCTCACACTTTTTATGGGGACTTGGATATATAGGGCGTAGAAAAAAATAGATGCTAGGTTTTGCATAAAGTTGGAGAAATGAGGCTTGATCTGTCTTCATTTTCATATGCGTAGCATGGTTACTTTTAGTGCTTACTCCCCACTCTTGCATGTTATTTCATGAAAATTTGTTTATCTGGTGATCTGAAAAAATTCTTTCAGCTATAGGTAACACGTGATGTCCTTGTTTAATCTTTAATTGTGTTTGTAGCTAAGGCGGGGCAAGTTTGTAGATAACTTCCTAATTGCAACATTTGATGTTTTACAGCTTTGAGATTCGTCAAACACTTTCTGTTGTACACAGCTTTGAAATTTTAACTCACTCACCCCTAGGACCATGGCTTTCTGTGATCCATTTGTAGTGTCAGATAATGTATAGAGTGGAAATTGTATATGTGGCTACTTATGATTTCCATTGTTGACTTGTTGCTGGTGCATCTTTGTTTCCTACATCTATGTAATTTTTGCTGTGTCCATGTTATCAAAGTTAGATTGATTGAAAAAAAAAAGATTTTTGAATTTGAAGCCTCTGACATATTTTAGTGGTTTAAAATGCATAACATACATATTAAGCATACATACTTGTTGATGAACGTTCATCTGAATGTGTTTTTGTAGTCTTTAAGATATGTCAACCTCTAGCAAGTTCACAATCGGCCTAAATTTTGGAAACAAGGCATCAAAGACCTCGTCCAGTAAATCTGGACGAGATAAGCCACTAGTTTGGATTTGGTTGATGTCTTTTAGTGATCTATGCTAGAGGAATCTTCAAGTAACCCAAGCTAGTATGATTGCATCCTTATTTTGTATTCGTTAAATGGATCACAGGGTCGTATTGGGGAAGATTTCTACATCTGATGGTCAGAAAAGTGCTTTTACCGTTATTCCTAGCAGGTGGGTTGGTAAATCATTTAGTGTCAAAGAACTATAAATTTCTTGTTACTTTTCAATTTTTTCTTTTGGACTCCCAAGTTTTTTTTTCTGTTTTTAGTATTTATTGTTCGTCGAGGGTTTTGGAAATACCATTGGCTGTCGAGAGAGTTAACTGGGACTGGCCTTTTTCAATACCGAAGTGTGCTTCGAGTCTTGAATTTCTTAAAATTCTTTTAGCTGATCAGAGACGTCGTAAATATCTAGTTGATAGTTTAGTACATGTCTTTTAAATTTTATTTTGCTTATGTCATAAGTCTTGTTTTCCTCAGTTTTTTAATGTTTCTTTCCTTGGTAGATTTTGTCCGTGTCTTTGTGACTACAGTCTTTGTTATTTTACCTGTCTAGTGGTGTAAGCTTGTGAAGAAGTTGACAACTGGTAGTAGAACTTTTGCGCTATATCATCTTGTAGTTTCAGGCGCTTATATCTTCGATGATACATTGTTCGGGTATTATTAAAGTCGATGGCGGCCTTGTCTGCCTAGTAGTGTCAATAGTGGTTTTCTCATCGACCGCCAAACGTTAATTATGATAGTTCCGAGTGAGCTCGATTTACCTTTTGGAATCACTGGGGATTTGTGTTTGAATAGCTCAGATGTAGCTTTGGACGTGACGCAAACTTCTGTTACGATTATTGCCTTCTAATGTGTTCATTAGTTCCTCTCTGCATCATAGTTTCTCTAAATATTATTCTTTCCAGATGTACAATTATCTTTGTATTAATTGATGAATGAAATTTTTTGGCTGTGAGTATCATTAGATACCCTTCATCCATGATGTAGATATTTCTAACGACAATATGACATCTGTGGTTTTTGTAATTAGACTTGCCTGCAGATGTGACTATCTATGCTCTGTGTACTATTTTCCAACACATTATGAATTCTAAGAGCTCTGAGAAAGTGTGGCATGTTAAAGATGTCCTATTGTTCTGTCTCTAACCATAATTTGTATTTGTGCAGGTCGTTGTCTAGCGGACAACGTGGAGAGGTATATGAGGTGAGTGGGAGCCGTGTTGCGGTCATATTTGATTGTGTTGACAGTAAAACATCAGAGGGAAGTGAGGAAGCAGAGCATCCCCATATGACATATATTCACTGGGTAGATGGTATAATTGCTCCATATATATATATTTCTATGATTGATGTGTCATCCTTGCAAATTTGGAGAATTACTTGCTATGTATAAAGATAGTCGACATCATTAAATGATTCTTTTGTTACTTTGTGAACAATCATATTTAATTGTTGCTAAAGTAATATATTGTCTACACAGTTAAAGACCTCAAACACGATTTGGATATGCGGGCAGTAGATGGCTACATAGCCATGGAGGCGTTAAATGAGGTATAAGTTATATCATCTTTTTTTGTTCGCTTTACTCGTGTGTCCATTTTAGCTGTAAGTATGCATGAGTAAGTTTGTAAATTATCTTGAGTTAGAAGATGATGTCTCCAGTAGTAGCACTCATATCTTTTTCTTTTAGTTGTACTGTTTTTTGTAATATGTATCTCTAAACAGCAAGGAGCTATGCTCTGATTGGCCAGTAGCCTTACTTTAACATTTTCCCATCAATGGTGTGTTAAAGTTTATGACCCAGTTCGAGCACAATAACATAGTAACTTACATTTTGTAAAGATCTTGATTGGTAAAGGCTGGGTCCTTTCACGTATATACTCTGGATGTGTGCAATTTTTCCTCTATTTTTGGGACTGTAGTTTTATTTATTGGCGTAATGATAAGTATATCCGAATTGTTGGCTACAGTTATTCGATTGTTTTCTTGTCATTGTAGGTTTTGGAATCCAGTCAACCACTTATGGTCTATTTTCCAGACTCCTCGCAGTGGTTGTCTAGAGCTGTGCCTAAAACAAAACGAAAGGTTTTTGTAGACAAAGTTGAGGAAATGTTTGATAAACTATCAGGTCCTATTGTTATGATATGTGCGCAGAACAAGATAGAAACAAGCTCAAAAGAAAGAGAGAAATTCGTAAGCTTGTCAATTGTTCTCACTTGTTATTGCTTATTGTTTTGCCTTTGTTCTTGATCAGTAGATGAACAAGCTATTGTTTTACTGAAAACAGACAATGGTGCTACCAAACTTTGGCCAATTTGCGAAGCTGGTAAGCTAAACATTAAAGTAGTATTCATGGGTGTATGTGATTTTTTTATACATGCTGCACTTATTTTTGTACGAGTTGCTGAGATTTGTCGTATGTCTTGGTGTCCCTTGATTAAAACCTGCTGATGAGAACTTGCAAGTTCAACATCTGAACACCCGTTAAATGGCAGCTATGAATTAGTCAAGTTTTTAATACATTTTCGCAACTTGTGCAATATGGATTAGCACTCTCCATATTCCCTGATAAGCCTCTTACTTAGTTTTGAACATACATTTTTTAAAGAACGACATCAGTTGCAGTGTCCTGGTTTCTTGATATGCCTTTGTGTGTTGCAGCCTCTTCCCTTAAAGTCCCTAACTGAAGGATTTACTGGAAAGGAAAAATCAGAGGAGAATGAGATATACAAGCTTTTCACTAATGTTATGCGCCTACATCCTCCTAAGGTATGCTTAACATCTTATAAAAGCTTTCGATCACAATAACAAAACTGGTCCTGCATGACTGTAAACAATAAATAAGGAGGTGGATGGGTTTTTTCACCTAGTGAGATAGCATGGACTAGTTTGATTCATCTATGAGTCATGAACCGCTACTCCCGTTAGGTGTTAGTTGTTTGATCAATAATACATGTTAAAGCCGGGAGGCATATACCCACATTGCCTAGACCATTTTCCGTACTACAGATGATCATCATTCGTATGATTCGTTTTGGGCATCTACCATTTTTTTACTGACTCCTACCTATCTCTTAAGAAATCACTTTGGTACTTAACCAATTCCTTCTTCTTAATTTTGGCATAGGAAGAAGATACCCTCGCACTATTCAAGAAACAACTTGGAGAAGATAGGAGAATTGTGATATCACGGAGCAATATAAATGAGTTACTTAAGGTATCTAAATGTAGTTTAAATTCTTGACCAAAATATATATATATATATATATAGAGTTTAAATGTCATTTAGAAAAACTGAGTAAAATGTGTAATGCTTTCAGTAATTGTTGTATATCAATGTTTTATTTCTCAGGCACTTGTAGAACATGAGTTATTATGCGCAGACTTGTACCAAGTGAACACCGATGGCGTTATATTGACTAAACAAAGTGCGTAAGTCAAGATGAAAATACTTGGTTTGTTTGGTATTTATACTTGTAGAACATGAGTTATTCTGGTTGAAGTTTGATATATGCTGTTTTCTGTTCGTTCCTGCTAACACTTGATTTTAGCCCTTGCTTTTTGTGTTGGAATTTACGTGATAAAGGTTGCTCAGAAACTTGTGGCCTTTGTTTTTGCAGAAGCAGAGAAAGTTATTGGCTGGGCCAGAAATCATTATTTAGCATCTTGTCCAGAACCATTGGTGAAAGGAGGCCGCTTGTCTCTGCCTCGTGAAAGGTAAGCATGATTGTGGCTTTATATGTTGGATCTATGAAAACAAAGTTATCTTACTGCCTTTTCTCCTTTCGTTATCAAGCCTTGAGATTGCAATTGCGAGGTTAAGAAAGTTAGAAGAAAGTTCCCTGAAGCCCTCACAAAACTTGAAGGTTAGTTTCCTGCCATTGGGTTCTCGTAAATGTATCTTGAATAACTTGAAATATTAATGCTAACAGACAATTTCTTGCAGAATATGGCGAAGGATGAGTATGAAAAAAACTTTGTCTCAGCTGTGGTTGCTCCTGGAGAAATTGGCGTCAAATTTGACGACATTGGTGCTCTTGAAAATGTTAAAAAAGCATTAAATGAGTTGGTTATTCTTCCCATGAGACGACCAGAGCTTTTCTCTCGTGGAAATCTCCTACGGGTATTATAACATTCTGTTTGGTACACAACATTATATTCTTTCCCCATATCAGTTACTTTAGATCAAGGTGGCTGATGAAATGAGCTTATTTCCAGCCCTGTAAAGGAATATTGCTTTTTGGCCCTCCTGGAACTGGTAAGACACTCCTTGCCAAGGCACTTGCAACAGAAGCTGGAGCAAACTTCATTAGCATAACTGGCTCAACGCTTACATCAAAGGTACATGAACTACATCGTAAGACAGTGTTTTGTGTCTTAACTGACTAAAAAATAATGGTTAACCCCTAGGGTCTGTGTTCACTACGATAGATGTTTTCTGATACTTTTGTTATTACCTTCCGGATATATAATTGGATCTAACTTTGCCTTGCATGGTTCCTTGTTCCGCATAGTGGTTCGGAGACGCAGAAAAGCTTACTAAGGCTCTCTTTTCATTTGCCACCAAGCTAGCCCCTGTTATTATTTTTGTCGATGAGGTGAGAATTTTGTGTCTACATGTCATTTTTATCAATTTGTATGTCACAGGTTGATTTATGGTTGTCTAATACATTTATAGCCGGCCATTGAACATTTTATGATGTGTAAATGCGACTGACGAAGGCTTTTATTTCTTTAATAGATTGACAGTCTGTTAGGTGCTCGTGGTGGCTCTTCCGAGCACGAAGCTACCCGAAGAATGAGAAATGAGTTCATGGCAGCTTGGGACGGGCTTAGGTCGAAAGACAGCCAAAGAATCCTCATTCTGGGTGCTACCAACCGCCCCTTTGATCTTGATGATGCTGTCATTCGTCGTCTACCAAGACGGTAAAACCTGATATAAGTTACATTTGCCTTTGTGAAGATTGGTAGTCCGTGTTAGCAGTAATGGTAAAATGTGAATCCTCGTTTTATTGAAAGATTGTTATTCGTGTGAACTCTAGGATATATGTTGACTTACCAGATGCTGAAAACCGGCTGAAGATACTGAAAATATTTCTCACTCCAGAAAATCTGGAAACCAATTTCCAATTCGACAAACTTGCAAAGGAAACCGAAGGTTATTCTGGTAGTGATCTGAAGGTTGGTATTCGTTTTCTGACCCGTACTTGTGATGGCGCTTGTAAGTTCTTTCTTTTATCTTAATTCGTTTCTTTTGTGGATTTTCTATTGCAGAATCTATGCATTGCTGCCGCGTATAGACCTGTTCAACAACTGCTTCAAGAAGAACAGAAGGTAAGGAATGCAGACTGTATATTGCATTAGAACCGACTGGTCGCTTCCACATCTTTCTACTTAATGCTTTTGTCTTGTTTGTCTCTTTAGGGTACAAGAATGGATGCGTCTCCGGGTCTACGACCTCTGAGTTTGGATGACTTCATTGAGTCTAAAGCTAAGGTAATTTAGTTGCATCAATGCCAGGAAAGAAAAGCATCTTGAGTTTTTTGTTTTTTTCGCCTTCGGCATTATAATCGATTGGTCCAAGCAAGGATTTGATTGTGTGATCATATATCGGTGATGTGATTTTGCAGGTGAGTCCGTCTGTGGCATACGATGCAACAACGATGAATGAGCTGAGGAAATGGAATGAGCAATATGGTGAAGGTGGTAGCAGGAGTAAGTCTCCTTTTGGCTTCTGAAGAAAATGTCAGTTTTGGTAAATCTTAGTGTTTCTTACAGTGTTGTTTGTTTTAGTTTCGTTTCAATATATATATATATATATATATATTTAATGTAGACTATAATGGAAACGTTATACGATAATCTAATGTTCCAATGGAACGATTCATTTTATCTCTCACTGAAAAATAGGGAAGACATTGGTTCGCATTGCACCCAATATGATTGTATCGTACATTAAGGATTTGGCATCTTGAAATGGTAAATATACTACTAAATAATGACAGTATTATTAGACAAACAAATATAAACCAGTCTTGACCTCAAGGTCCACTCATATATGTTTAGATTACATGTGCCCAAGAAGAAATTTACTCTACATAGCCCTTGCAGAAAAACAATCCGTCCTTAATTCTTTATGATCTCTCTTGAAACATATACCAAAAGAAACATGTACTCTATTCTTATTTTTTTTAACTAGTATTTCAAAATTAAAATTCAAAAAAAGGTGTGGTAATTTCCCCTTGAAAAGTAAAATAACAAATAAGTAGAAGAAATATAAGGCACGAGGGGGTGAGCTAGACAGACTATAGAAACTCTCTGAAACCTGATTTACCAAAATGAATCGTACCACCGAGTGGTTTAGCTACGAATCCAAGAAGGCTCCAAACCAAGGAGCTTATCGCCTCGGTTTTGAGCAGCTGATGTACGAGGCGGTAGTGCATGTACTGTGATCGGAAGAACCCATTCACTTTTTTCCCTTTCCGGGATTAACAGCGGATGTTCATACCTTTAATTACCAGATAACAGAACCGGGAATAGACGTCAACAACTTGATCATTTCGAAAGACTAACCCAGAGACTGAAGGCAAAACAATCATTGCATATTAGAAATCCGTTTGAGGATTGGGTAATACCTGCTTAAGTCCACGTTCTTTGGGGTAGTTAGGAACTCAAACCGTAAAATCCATTGCACAGAAACACGAGGTGTAGCAAACGACATAGGACCATCCGTGGGAATCGAAAAAAGAAAGCTCGTCTGAATAAGGTCTGCCACCACTTCATGGTGATCGCTTTGGACCTGTGAATAAATAATAAATTGCAGAGACGTAGTGTCTAAAGATCAGTGGGGGACAAGAAGTGCCTTTAGAGAAAATCAGGTCCCTTGCCAAATTACGGTGGTATGCATTTGTACCTTAGTAAGCGTTGGAGAATTCCTCCTAGATGGATGAACGAAACTCCTATTTATTGTCTCTAACGTTTCTAGTGTAATCGAGACCTGGAAACACATATTGATCATCATCAGATTCAACAGATGACGACATAGCCTTAACTTCAGAATATACACCTGATGGTTTTGTATTTTATGGATTTACCTCAAGGCATCTTCTGGCTCTTTCTTCATGGAAAAATGTAAGAGTTCCACCAATCTGCAAACAATTAAAGTTCAAGGAAGCAATTACTAGATGCAGGGAATGTTTAGAAAGAATATAAAATGACGTGAAACTGCCATTACAGTATCGCTGAAGTAATAAGTAGAGTCGGCATTCTTCGGGGAGAATCTAAGAAGGACTTGGTCATCCATTCTTATGTTGTAAGATCTTCCTCGTGTAAATCCTTCTGCTGCAAGAGATGATTGCACTAGATAAGTAACTACTTGTAGAATCAACAGACAAACGAAGACTACAAAATGGGAGAAGGTTAAGAGAGTAGTAGACTTGTTTACATCGAACTGGGTCTCCAGCTCTTGCTTCAGGTGACATAGATGCTCCTGGGCCATTTGTCTGCTTGGGCTGTTGGCTCGGGACCAAAGAATTTGATGATTTACCAGGCGAAAGGCCATCTATTCGGAAAAAGATGGAAGTATTATTTAGTAATCTCTACCTTGCTCACCGAAATTTTAGAGCTGGTAAACAACGTAGATAACGGGTTACTTTTCGAAATAGCATCTTTCGTCGACTATTACTGGTATTTGAGACACAGTTCTATGTTCAGAAATTTACTGAAACCAGTCTTCTACTAAGGCAGGAACACTTTTTCATTAAGTAAGCCTTTTCTAATCTCCTTGTCGAACAACCGAGAGGCTACATGAACTAATGCCATCCTCAGTGGCCCAGTAAAACTAAAAGTACTGATTTAGGCAATTACTTGCATGCTGACCAAAAAAAAAAAGAAAAAAATGAAATTACTTGCACATATATTACTTACCGTTTCCAGAATCATAGGACACAGCAGCTGATAACTGAGAAAGCAGCATTTTTGGAGATGAGCTAACACGTTCTTCAACATATGATGAGTCTTTCATTGATAATCGCGGTCCCGAATTTAAAGACAATGAACTGCCAAAGGTCCTGTTTAAATTTCCTTTATTAGGATAGGAAGAAACAGACGAGACCTCATCGCGTGAACTGTCATATCCATCCTCCACATTATCATCCGCGTCATTTGCCCTTGTCTGCATCAAATGACCTTTGGTTCATTTTTCTCATGTTGACCAGCATGTCTAAGAAACAAAATACAAAAGAAGACCAACAGTAAAATGGCCAAGGTGCAATCAAGCCATACCCATTCTGAATCTCCATCCATCTCTTTCCAATATATTTCTGTCTGAATGGTACTGGTTGGAACAATGCCTGAAAGCAAATGTAAAAGTCACATCGTATCAAGATCGCAAACGCCAACCAAAAATTAAAATTGGTTCCCTATGTTAGTAATTTGGTGTCTCATTAATAAAGAGAGTTTGACCCCTAACTTAGAACTTCCCAGTTAACACTTTAGGAAAAACTTACCCTCGGTTTGACTTTCCTCTAATAGCAACCCATTGTTCTTCTGAATTACCCATACCTGTACTGGGATTCGAGTCTCCTGTTGACAAATAAAAATAAGATTACAGGTGCCAAAAATGGGAAATTAGAATAAAACGAGCCTAGACCAAATGCATTTCACTTAAATATGTTCTATAAAGCATCATCACATAGGAGCCATATAATATGAACCTCAATTATGAGGTGTAATTATGATGAAATCTTAGACCCACTCCAGAATCACAGCATTCAATTTTTAAGCCAATAATTTATTTTTATGCTAAATCAAGAAGAGCGGCAATTCTTCTGGATCAAAAGAATATTATATCCTAGTGGCCAAACTACGAAACTCACTACAGTGAAACTTTCGCCTACGAAAAAGATACTACATCCTAGTGGCCAACCTACTAAACTAATCTATGCCTTATTCCTCATGCTTCAACCTCATATTTTGCACAGAAACTTCGGTCCATCTCCACAGAGTAATAACAAGCTAAAAAACAGTTGTGTGGTCATCTTATCAGTTAGACATCAAGCAGGCTAAAAACTAAGAGTGATGTCAATCAGCATTATTGTACACAAAGTTACATTCCTTTCTACAACATTAATTTTTCACAAGGGAGCTACAAATGATTGTGTTATCGCAATTTATATGATTTTGTACAGGAAAATAAAAACATACTACGTTCAAGCAACCAGATTTAACAAAACACATTGTATTGCAATTATAGCAAGAACACGGAAAATTAAGTAAACTAACCACTTCAATGAAATCTTTTGTCGAGTCTTTGTAAGATTGACTGTTTTCTAATGCCATCCATCGTCCAGACAATGTGCTCTTGATGTAGTAAAGGTAACGTAAAGTGGCACCTTTATAAGAAGGTGGTATAATATGTGGGAGTGTCGCTCGAACCATTACTGTAGATAGCAATTGCAAGCAAAGAAGCCTATCAGCCTAAAGGTTGACACTGAAAGCTCTGTGGCCTTCAGCATCAAACATAGTCTATGTAACAATTCATTTTGATGTAAAGAAAGGAATCAGGCAAGATTACATGTCATCTTAGCACCAGAGGATAGAAGTTGACTTGAAATCAAGGATGGTGTTGAGCTGTCTAGGAAGTTATGTTCACCTGAAAATCTCCAAACATATATATATATATGACTGCGCAAATCAATACAAAAGTACAAGTAGATGGAACAGAACCTGGTATCATTCAGTTCCCTCAAACTAATATGAGGATCAGGAAAAAGAACCAACAACGAAGCACTTGCATTTAGCACTATAACACTGATGCACGTACTGCACAAGTACATTCCTCTAGAGGCAACTAAGTTTCGTGAAAGGTTGCAATGAACATCATATCTTTTATGCAATATGCACAATTTCTCTAGAGAAGGAAATACGGAAAGGCTAAAAAAAAGCAATACCGCATAACTTTAATTCTTATTGTTATTAATTATGCCCTTGATTTAATTTTTTTCATTTTTTTACATATCTCAGCATTTTCTCATACTCATCCTCACAGGCCAGACCAGAGAAGTTAACCAGGTTCAAGCCTACTTCCAAGATTGTTTATGTGTGTGTCAGTGTATATATGTGTGATACCTCAAGATTTTCAAAGGCATCATCAGTTCTAAAATCTCCATAAATTAACATGCGTATACCACTTTCAGTAACCAAAAGCTCATTGAATACCTCTTCGTCCTTTGCTTCCTGGTGATGGCTTTTGAGTCAAAAACCACTGAATGTCCAATTTCTCTATTCCTTTAACCTCAAAACTAAGCTTTTCAACCAAAATCGAGGGATTAGCCACGTTCTCATGATCCCTCCCAGAAGAATTGCCAACCTCAATAGTTACAAATATGGAATCTCCAGGCCTGTACACATCTTTATCCGTTTGCAAACTCAAAGTTGGTTTGAGCTTACTTCCAGAAACACCTAAAGAGTCGTTAACTTCGTTGGAGCTTCCGATCCCCAAAAATGAAAACCTCGACGATAACATTGCTTCAATGACTAATGTTCCTCAACAAATAGAATTACTCAGCCAAAGGCACCAAGCAGACCATAGAAGCTAACACGAATTCTGATTAGGCATAAACCCTGTCAAAATTTGGTGGAAGGAGAGTTCAGAAACTAGAAAATGCTTCCAATACAGAACTGATAGCAATGAAAATAATCATAAGGAACAAAGAAAAGCTCAGATTCCACAATGCTTGGTTCAAAATGTCTACCATAGATCCAGAAATTAGGATTTCTAAAAGAAGATGACTTACACTAAGGTGACCTTGATGGAGTTGAATCAACACGAAAACCCAATTTCATTTCTCCGGAGCCAGACATATGAGAGTAGCCAACCAATGGCAATCAATTACTTCGCACAAAACCCAGATCCAGAGAGAAGACGACGTGAATCTCGCAGATCATACAACCAATTTGTGAGATTTGATTCCGAACAAAGGCAATATATCTTCGTTCACAGTCAGATTCACAGGGACTGAGCTACCTTCTGCGACAGCAACCACAGTAGAGATATATCAGCAAGACGCCGGCGCCGGAATAAGTCTTCGGAGCCAAAAGTCCGGCGACAGAATTTACCCGTCGGTAGAATCGAGAAAACTGTAGAGGTTTGAGATTTGTACAGTAAACCGGGTGTCATAAATTCAGCTCCTCACCTCAATCTGATTTTAGATGATTTTCTTTTTTCTCGTTATTTTATTTTTTGGTCACTCTCGTTAAATTTGCTTAAATACTATTTTTATACATAAAATTGGGTTAATTAACTTAATTGTAATAACAATGGCTAGTTTCAATACTAGAATTAAAGAAAAAAAAAATCTATAAATAACGAGAGCCGGCCTTAAGTTTTTTAAAAGACTGTAAACTAAAGGAAAAAAAAATTGGTTTACATATCATATAATAATTGTTTTTTTGAATATAATCAATAACTAATGAAAATTAAAAAATAAAACTCCAAAAGAACTTAAAAACAAGAGAGTTTAATACCATATTTTTGGAATATGATTATTCTTGCTTTATATCCACAAATTCATTCATCAAATTTCTATAGTCAAACTTTTCAACCATACCTCTTTCAATATCATTTTGTAGATAAATAAATATAAAATTTATATATTTGTTGTCGTTACACTCATTTCCAAAATAATTTTATATAAAAAAATTGTAAAACAAAAAAAATATTGTAATTGTTACTTATAATAGAGTTTGAAAAATATAGAGTTTGAAAGAAATTAGTTTAAGTAGTATTATGTTTTTCAAATACAAAACACAATCAACCATTTATATATTCTAATTTACCTTTTTCATTTTTAAAAATAAAATTTTAGATTAATCATTCCATTTTTTTGTTCATTATGAATAAATACAATATTCCCTCTTAATTTTATAGGTTTTTTGTAAATAATATTGTTCTTAACAGAAAATTAAATATCCGCAAATATGCGTAATATTTAAAAATTATACAAATACCTGAAAAATATATATATCCATATTTTCCTAAGTAAATCAAAAAATAAAATTTAATATTCGACAAAACTAAGCAAATACAAATACTACTTCTTTTTAGTTATATTCACTCCGCGTCCACCCACGACTAAAATAAATTTTTGAGAAAAAACATTTGGAATTGTACATCCAAACTAAAAACAATATACATATATGTTTTATTGACGTGTACAAATATGTCCAAATCAAAATATGATAATCCCAAAATATATTGAATAACAGGTGTCTTTAATGTATTTTGAAGTGCAACAAGGAAATGGTCAAATACGTCACTGAATAAGATGACTGTCTGTATTTCTATTTTCACTTAAAATACATACATACAGAATCCAATAACCCCTCCTAAATATTCGTTACCTATTTAATTTGTGAACAAGGAAGTTTCTTTGACCATTTAAATTCGTGGTATCTGGCACTATTTACTAATCATAAAATTAAATAGGAAAAAATGCATTAGAGATAACAATATTATAGTTGAAGATTCTATGAATAATTTGCGATACAGAATATTTTTTTTTCTAAAAAAAAAAAATCGAAGGAATCAAAAGGGTTTGTTTGTTGTCACTATAAAATGACACTCGTTAAGCACATGACTCACTCCAAGCCTCTCTCTGTTTCATTTGTGCTGTTCAAACATGGCTCCTTCTGTGCAGCCTTCTTCATCCCCAAGGTTAAAAATCTAATCTTTCTTATGAAATATGATATTAGGAAAGCAATTTGATAAACCCTTTCTGTTACTTTCGATTATACTATATTGATTTGGGTGTTTGGTTTTTTCGGTGGCATGCAATAATAACACACAGTGAAGCAGATGAGAAATATGCGAATGTGAAATGGGAAGAGCTTGGATTCAATCTGGTTCAGACAGATTATATGTATGTAGCGAAATGCAAACAAGGAGAGAGTTTTCCAGAAGGGAAGATTGTTCCTTATGGTGACATTTCAATTAGCCCTTGTTCTCCGATTCTCAATTATGGCACAGTAGGTTTTGTTTGATCTTCTTCACCAAATCACTCTCGATTTGTTCTGTCTGGTTGTGGAAGCATGCCAAATGCAATTTTGGGTTATTTAGCACAGGATTAAGAAACTAGAACCCTTTAATCTCTTGATTAAAATTCCGTGATGGCAAAAATGATTTGCAAATTTAGAGACTGTGTATTGGTGTTTGATTGAGTGTATAAAGCATGCAAAAAGATTGTAACTTTAGTGTCTATTTAAAATATTTTGATTCTGGTTTGGCTTTGTAGGGACTATTTGAAGGTCTCAAAGCTTACAGGACAGAAGATGAGCGGATTAGGCTATTCCGGCCTCATCTAAACGCCCTTCGTATGCAAACTGGTGCGGAGAGGCTTTGTATGACTTCTCCTTCTGTGGAGCAATTCGTTGAGGCAGTGAAACAAACTGTGATTGCCAACAAGAAATGGGTATGAACTATGAATCAGTGTGCCTCTTATTCCATTTTATCATAATTATTTCTTATCTCGAGAAGTTTGTAACGGTTTTTTCGGTTTTAGGTTCCTCCTCCGGGTAAAGGAACTTTGTATATTAGGCCTCTGCTCATAGGTAGTGGTGCTATCCTTGGAGTAGCTTCAGCACCTGAATTCACATTCCTCATATATGTATCTCCTGTAGGACATTACCATAAGGTGAGTTTGTGTGTCATTGTTTCCGATACTTGGTGAAATCAAATCTGCCTAAAGACAACTTATGGTTAACTGCTTTGTCTTTCTTGTAGGCAAACTCAGGCTTGAACCTCAAAGTTGATCATAAGTATCATCGAGCCCATACAGGTGGAATGGGGGGTGTCAAGAGCTGCACAAACTATTCTCCAGTAAGTTAAAGAGACAGCATAAATATGTATATGTATACATCATCTACGGCAAGAAGTTAATACAAATTCTAATTACTTCTTGTAATTTTCAAAAGGTTGTGAAATCGTTGCTGGAAGCAAAGTCATCAGGCTTCTCTGATGTCTTGTTCCTGGATGCGGCAACTGGCAGAAACATTGAAGAGGCTTCTGCATGTAACATCTTCATTGTCAAGGTAAAATACATCTAACATTGATCAGATCTAGTAAATGAAAAGTTCAACCTGTTAGATTCCTCTGCATAAACTGTTTGACTCAGCGAATCCTTTTATAGGAAAATATTGTGTCCACTCCACCAACTTCAGGAACCATCTTACCAGGAATCACAAGGAAAAGCATAATCGAGCTAGCTCGTGACATCGGCTACCAGGTTCCAAGATTCAATTTACTTTATAATATAATACCTTTTGTATAGACGCTTTTCATGAAACCAAGATTCTTATATTTTGGATTCACAAAACGTATCACAGGTTGAAGAACGCGAGGTTTCTGTGGACGAACTTCTAGAAGCAGAGGAAGTGTTCTGCACAGGCACTGCTGTAGTCGTCAAAGCTGTTGAAACCGTGACCCTCCATGACAAGAAGTGAGTGATCAGTTTATTCTACACTATAGAACATTTCATCAAATCTTCAAGCTTTCCAGTTCGGGGGCTTACTGAACGTTGATTTTGGGTTGTCTGCAGGGTGAAATACAGGACAGGAGGAGAAGCATTGTCTACAAAGCTTCACTCGATGCTGACGGGTATTCAAATGGGTCTGGTTGAAGATACAAAAGACTGGATGGTGGACATTGCTCGTTTTTAAGGATTAGAAGAAGAAGAGGAAGATTTAAGAAGCAAGTTATATTTTAATGTTGATGCAAGTTATGTTTACTCAATGTGTATCTCTTTTCTTACTAGTGTTCTATGTGTTCTACATTTGTACTTTCTTCTCCTTTATGAGGCTTTTAGAGTTTTAGTGATGACCTTTTAAGATGCAATAAGGGAGACAGAGTCTGTGTGGTTCACTCAATGCATTCCGAAGCACGCTTTCATTACTTAACCGTCTTCCAACAAGAGACCGACTACAAAATTGGGGGGATGCAAGTGCCTTCAAACTGCTCATTGTTTGCGACTGAGATGGAGTCATATTTTCTTTAACTGCTGGTTTAGCAAGGATTTATGGAATCCATTCTTCACAAATCATGCAATATCTTCCCAACGAATCTGGTATGGATCAAAACAAAACTTTATTCTACAGAGATACCAGATCATAAATTTGCTATTGATACAAGCAATCCTCTATTCATTGTGGAAAGAAAGAAAAAAATATGACAGCTGTGGGATTTGAACCCACGCCCTTTCGGACCAGAGCCTAAATCTGGCGCCTTAGACCACTCGGCCAAACTGTCTTGTGGTGTTTATAAGGTAATTTTTTTAAACAACCTAACTTACTCGCTCCTTCCACATTACTTGCGTGTGAACGCAAGCATTATTTTCAAATTGGGTCTCGGTTTCACGTATGTTTTTTAAAATTTTTTTATGTGTTCCCTTTTTTTTTTTTTTTTTTTTTTTTTGAAAAGTTATGTGTTCACTTTCTGGTAAAGTAATTCTTTAAAACATATTTTTCAAACTTTAAACCCAAAATACAATTATACACGTTGATTAAAAATACCCCCTTTTAACTACTTGTAATTTACAAATCAAATATACACTATTAGCGTGTTAAGCCAAAATGCTTGTATTTAATAAACAAGCCGTATTTTTTAAAAAATCATATTTTCAAAAGAGAATGATCACAACTCATATTGTAATGCCAGTACTAACACTAAATTTAAATACTATGATGAACTTAGACTCTTTTGTGTATTAGCATCTATTCCACCATATTACTTTGTTTTTTTAGAATGATCTTTTATCAACAATATTATGCGAGTTTGAATTTCAGTGGTGACACAATATAATGGTCGTGTATGTACTAGAATAAAATCATTCAATTACATATTTTAGTCTATCACTTGCATGTCAGTAACATATCTGTTGCCAATTCTATGATTCATTCTCGTATAAATATATTATGACTCAAATTTTAGAACAAGCTAGTTGTTAATATACAGCTTTGTGTGTGTGGTTTTTGTCTGTTTGAAAGGCCAACTAGTAGCTGTCTTGGCGAAACTGGATTATTTGCATATGGAGAATATTGTATATATATTTTAAAGGCAATGTTGTGTATATCTCTAACATAATATTCTCTCTATATATGTATGCTTCTTCATATGATGCAACAACATACAATATTCGTAAACTCTTCAATGCGTACATACATATATATATATACCTTGTATTTGATGGTTGTAGAGTCCAAGAAAACATAACCCACTACTTTAATCGTTTGGTCTTCAAAATTGGTTAGAAATAAAATAAAATTCCTCAGATATATAATGTTTAGATTTTAACATAGTTGACATTGCTAAACAAAATAAAAAAAGTTGCATGTGATGGACAGAGATGATTCTACTATGCCCCCACCAAATATTATATTTGTGTCCTCATTGTTTTGATTGTATTGTTAGACAAAACTTTGTACAGTTTTAGAAACAAAAGATATCAAAACTTACGGGGAGTACTTTATATCAAATCAATATCAAATTAACTTAAACACTCCATTAATCACTATATAACTAAATAAATAAAATTCATAAGCGTGTAACAATCGAATATTAGAATATTTTCAAACAAATGTACATATTGAGTGTTATTTTGGTTTTACATAAATAATTATTATTATTCAAAATTTAGTTTAGTATTCTTTTTTTGCCACCACTAATTTTGATCCGCCCCTAGTACTACAATATATATTAATATATATATAATATCTAATTATCTAATTATCTGTGGAAGCCCATATGGTCCAGTGGTTGATTAAAAAAAATATAATATCTAATTATCTATTATTATTTTTTTATTCTTGTAAGTTTAAAAAATTGAACATAATTCATTTGCCTACTTTTTGCCATATATACTTTACTTTCATATTAAATTCTTTAATTCAAAAACAAATTCGTTTGATATGTATATTGTTTTACTCATTTTCTGTTTTTTCTCTGTTCGGATTTACTTTTCTATTATTTTTACTTTATCAAAGTAACTTTTAACTATATGTGTTAATAGGAACTTACAAGCTCTTTTAAAATATATATATATATATATATATATATATATGTATATATTATAATTATAATTTATTTGGATATAAACCGAACAATCCAAAAATCGGATGAATTCAAATCAAACCGAATCGATATAAATAAAGTTATATCTTGATAATTATTTTTTCTTAACCGAACAACCTAAAACTCAAAAACCAAATCGAAAAACCCCTAAAATCGTATTGCAACTGGAAACACAAACACATGTTTTTGTAAACTCCAGCACATATACCCGCATCTGCACTCGATCCTTTTCTAACCAGCCCTGCCTTTTTTCTTTCGCGTCTCCCTTTTCTTGTTATCAAATAAGCTTTTAGTCATTAAAAATACTAAAAATAGTAGGAGATTCTATTCTACATTTAATGTATATATATATAAAAAAAGACCATATGGAACGTGACCAAGTAAAAGAAAACGAGCAATGGACTTTGAAAGGTTTTGTTTGTTATTGTCTCTATAAAAGGAGGTGAGATAAATCGTTCTCAAAGCACATCTCACCCTTCCAAGGCTTAAATTACTTTTGTGCATCTCTTTATCTTGTTATTTCCATGGCTCCTTATGTGCACTCTTCTTCATCACCTCTTCTTACAAGGTTAGTTAATACATATATATCATATTTGGAATAAAATGATATATATTTAAACAGAAAGTGGAAAGTTATTTTTGTTTTATTTATAAACCGTAAACTACCGAACCTTTGGTGTTTATTCATTAATTTCATTTTATTTGAGTTTTTGTATTTTCTTGTTTTGTTTGCATATATTATAACAGTTTATCAGATGAAAGATATGGTAATGTGAATTGGGAAGAGCTTGGATTCGGTCTGATTCCAACCGATTATATGTATGTGGCGAAATGCAAACAAGGAGAGAGCTTTTCAGAAGGGGAGATGGTTCCTTATGGTGACATTTCTATTAGCCCTTGTGCCGGAATTCTCAACTATGGCCAGGTTTTGTTCTCTCTCAAATTTTTGCCCCCTCTCATTTATATTGTTCAATATGAATTTCGTTTCGGATTCTTGATTAAGAGAAATAGTAACCATTGAGTGTAATATAAATCATTTTGGTACGTTATACTAGGTTTTCCCTTTATATTTCATTTGGAATCCGTTTTTTTTTTTTTTTTTTACTTTGAGGATATTTAAATCCTAAACCAACTCAGTTAAATCCAAAACTCTTTTTGGTTTCTGAAGCAATATAATTTGGGTTAGATACGAACGTAGTCTTATTTCTATGGACTGAATAGTACTCTAAGCATTAAAACTTGTAACGTTTTTCTTAAGTTATAAAAGAGCTTTTTAGAGATAACCTTTTGATATTGGCTTGAGTATTTAGGGACTATTTGAAGGTCTCAAGGCTTATCGAACAGAGGACGGAAGGATCACACTCTTCCGGCCTGACCAAAATGCTCTTCGTATGCAAACGGGTGCGGATAGGCTTTGTATGACATCTCCCCCTCTTGAGCAGTTTATCGAGGCAGTGAAAAAAACTGTGCTTGCCAACAAGAAATGGGTATATATATATGGACCATGGACCACCAACATGTGTTATAACTTGTTAATCTGTTTAATTAAGTAGCTAAAAGTTATATATCGGTTTTGTTCTGTTTTAGGTTCCTCCTCCAGGTAAAGGAGCTTTGTATATAAGGCCTCTACTCATAGGTACTGGTGCTGTCCTTGGGATAGCTTCAGCACCTGAATTCACTTTTCTCATATATACCTCTCCCGTAGGAGATTACCATAAGGTGAGTTTGTGCTGAAGTAAACTAAACTCTGCCTAAAAGCGTCTCCAATTGGGGTTGATTCTCAATGGAGTATTATATTGTTTAAAGAATAATCTTATTTTAAATAAAGAGTGAGAACCGGTTCTCACATGAGAATTTCCAAAAAAAAATTAATGGCTCTTTTTTTTAATGCATAATGAATGATCTAATAATTTAAAACCCATTTTTACAAATCATATGTTTCTATTTATAATTTTATTTTATTTTCTAAAATTATATTATCTATCTATCAAAGTCTATTTTGCATAAATTTAAATTGATATTATTATATTAATAAGATACCTTTAAAATATAATAAAAATGAACGTGAGATACCCCATTCAATTTCTCATTAATGTAGGTAAAACATTAACATAAGGTTCCCAAATTAAAATACAATAAAAATAGTGATATTATATTATATATAGTGAAACAGCCATTAAGTATTTCTACATTGAAGATGCTCTAAAGACTTGGTAAAATTAACATTGTGTGACCTATTTGTCTTGTTTTGTAGTTAAGCTCAGCAGGCTTAAACCTCAAAGTTGATCACAAATATCGTCGAGCCCATTCTGGTGGAACAGGCGGTGTGAAGAGCTGCACAAACTATTCTCCAGTAACTTAATGAAATCTATATATATACTAATCTATAATCTATGTATAGTGATTAACTTTTGTTTGTAATATTTTCTTTAGTTAACTTTAATACATTTCATATTTCTGCATGAACTTGTTTTTCTAAAGGTAGTGAAATCGTTGCTCGAAGCAAAGTCATCCGGTTTCTCTGATGTTCTGTTCCTGGATGCGGCAACTGGCAAAAACATTGAAGAGGTTTCTACTTGTAACATCTTCATTCTCAAGGTAAAGAACATTCAACATTGATCACAAGAAAATAAAGGTTTTTAACCGTTTGATTCCTAAGCAAAAATTTATTAACTAGTAATCATTACTTTTGATAGGGAACCATTGTGTCCACTCCACCAACGTCATGAGGAACCATTTTACCCGGAATCACAAGGAAAAGCATAAGCGAGCTAGCTAGTGATATCGGCTACAAGGTTCCAACTCTATATAAATTAATAAGCCTTTCGTAATAGACATTTTTGGGAAGTCAACATTAATTAGTAGATTGTGAATCACACTTGTAACACAGGTTGAAGAACGTGATGTTTCGGTGGATGAGCTATTAGAGGCAGATGAAGTATTCTGCACAGGGACTGCGATGGTTGTGAAAACTGTTGAAACCATAACCTACCTTGACAAAAAGTGAGTGAATAATTTTCTTAAACCTCAAGACTCTTTGGTTAAAAATTCTGATCCTTCCTATTCTTGAATTACTATATATAAATGTTGATTAATTTATGGGTGACCACAGGGTTTAATATAAGACAGGAGAAAAAGCATTGTCTACAAAGCTGTATGTGATGTTAACCAATATTCAGAGGGGTAATGTTGAAGATCAAAAGGGATGGATGGTGGAGATTGATGGTTGTCCTGATCAAAAAGAAGGAAAATCAAGAAAAAGAAAATCAAAGAATAAAGAAGAACAAACAATGAGGAAGTCAAGCAAGAAAATAAATTAGAAAAATGAAAAGTACCACCAAGGCAAATAAAGAAATATGGAAAGTGATGAAGAAGAATTATAAAAGTTTAAAGAAAGAGAAGTTTACCATGTCTTTTAATTTATGAAACCGTTAATTAAAAAAAACAGAAAAATATATATATCAAGGTTCTAGAAGAGTTAATTGGCAAAATATTCTCTTTTAACAGTTTAATTTGGTCAATGTAACTTGGAGAATACTAACCAAATCAATCCAAAAGATCGATAAAACCTAAAGAACAAATTATAAACCAAAATTTGAAAGGATTTATAAAAGATTTTATGAATTAATTAAGTTATAAACGGAAAAAAACAAAATTCATATATCTTCTTATTAATGTCAACGGATTCATAATCTGAGAAAGCTCATTTATAATTCTCGATTGTATTGAGCTGTAACGTCTTCATATTCACCTTTACCTTGATTCTCCACTACATTGATTCTCCTCTGCTTAGATATTTTGTACTTCAATTTCGGCGAGGTTTACTTATATCTGGTGATGATCGTGAATCACAGTGAATCTCGAGATTATAATTTTTTATTCACTTCTACTTTTGTTATCTTGTACTTCAATTCCAGCGAGAGATTGTGAATCGCCAGTAAAAATCGCGATATTGTGATTTTGAAATTTTGAATTTCCATTTTTTTTCTCGAGAATCAAATTTGTAAATAATAAGATTATAATAGATATTTGAGAATAACAAAAAAATGTAAAATAGTCAAAAGTCAGCTAAATAAAAGTGGTGGTTCTGTAAAGATTTGTGAAGTGGTAGGTTTCTAAACCCTTGATTTAAAAGTGGTATTCCAAAAAATTCTCAAAAAAAAATACTTAACAAACATAATTTTAATTTACATGTATTATTATAAAAAGAATGTTATACAAGCAGGTTGTGAACTTAAGAAGTTTTGTACTCTCCTGATTTCATCACGAATTAAAATGAAAACCTAACATCATTACACGAAAGTGGAGCAAAGAGCTATTGCCTATGGAAATTTAAATACAAATTTAAAATATAAAACTAAACCATCATCCCAACCAAAAAAAAAAAAACCATCATAAGCCTTTGGGACTTGAAATTCATGTGGATTTAATTTGTCGTCTCGTAATTCAACAAAATTCGTTGAAAATTAACAATATTTTATGTGATCTTTCTTGCCAATATCAACTACAAATACACATAAATACACTTATGTGATCTCAACTATGTTTGTGTGTTGATTAACACTAAATATTCATAAGCGTACTCTTAGTTATCTAGGGATAAACTCGATTCTCTTGCTAGTAATTATTATTTTATATATACACATATATATATATATATACACATATATATATATATACATATATATATATATAGTGATTTTTAATGAAACCCAAAGGCCAATGTCATCCTTAATGAGGAGTATGATGATCCACTCGAAAGTAGTGTGATCCGTAATTTTCTTACGGGAAATATCGACAGTCAACAAAATGATAATATCTGCTCGAACTTTAGAGGTAACACATATGACGTGATGACATCTAAATCTTGTTTGATTTTATTATGGTAACTGTGTAAATTAACATTTTACAGACTTTTTATTTCTTTGTTGTTACATATATAGATGATTGGTAGTTGCATCAAATCAAGACTACTACCTCAATTTGCTAACTTGTCATATGTGAATGTGTCGTTTCTTGAATCTTCATGGGAGATGTTTCAAACCTTTCTTTGTTGCTGCCATAATTTACATTCACTCGTCATGTTGCTTATCAACTGATTATTGCATTGCATTCACAATATATATAATATAATGCAATAAACAGTTGATACGCACCACGACGAGTGAGTGTTGATTAGGGTAGCAACCAAGAAAGGTTTGAAACATCTCCCATGAAGATTCAAGAAACGACACTTCCACGCATGACAAGTTCGCAAATTGAGGTAATGGTCTCAATTCGATTCAGCCACTAATCATCTATATATGTAGCAACAAATAAATAAAATGTCAGTAGAATGTTAATTTACAAGGTTGTTATAATATAATCGAACAAGCTTTTGAAGTCATCGTGTCATATGTGTTACCTCTAGGGTTTGAGCATATAGGTTCATTTTGTTGACTGCTAATATTCCCATAAGAAAATTATTGATCACACTGCTTTCGGGTGGATCATCATACTCCCAATTAAGGATGACATCAACCTTTGGGTTTCAATGTTTGAGATTTTTCTCATCATAGTGATTCAAAACAAGGTTCTGCATTTAAATATGGACTGTGAGGTTTGGAGCAAACCAAGAATTATAACCTTTCTTGCTTGAGTTTAACTGGCTCAAATTTGCTCCAATTACTCGTGATACCCTGGAAATACCGGATATACGATATGAGTCCACTTTTTGTCACTTTTATTTAAGGGTGTAAGACTTATATTGATCATTAGCTTCGACTTTTAAGATAAAATATATGAAACTTGAGTTTTTTCAAGAAATCTTAATTTGTTTTAGAAATCTATTATATTCTTAAATAAGACTTATATCACCTGTAGAATCAAGTTAATCATGAGGATCCAAAACCAAATTTCCAAAAAATTTTATCAGATCTCGAACAATCACATATGAGTACTACGAAATAGAGAGAACATACCTAGATCAAACTGAGATATAATTTACCGTCTTTGGATCTAATATCAACAAACATCATCGATTTGGCAGGATCGAAGCTCTCATGAGTTTCCGGGTGTCATAAGAAGAATTGAAGAAATCGTAGCAGATCTGGTAAATATGGGCACGGCTAAGAACCCTAATAAAAACAAAACAATAACTTGATTAATATTCATTGTTGGATATGAAACAAAAAAAAATATATTTATGTCTTTCCTCTTTTCTCAATATTTTCTTTACAATTTCATCTTTTTCGAAAGCTTTGATAGATCTAGATTTGTTTTTTTTTTTTTTTGCTCGTGACTGGCGAATTCTTTGTCGGCAATTGTTCTTTTGCTTTTCTTTTTGTTTACCTTTGTTTGTCTCTCGCGCATTTGGGTGCGAAGATCTCCGTCACACATACCAGATCCGATGGTAATCGGTCTCAATCTTCAAGATCTGGTCAGATATATACAGATCTAGCCTCTAATTCATCCATGGATTGCGAGCAAATATGTAACAATGAAAATTTTTTCACGGTTGTGTGTATTTGTGTTTGAGAGAGTTTTCATTTTCATATGGTGGACCTCTCTCTATATTGTGTGGTTTTCTCTCGACCCCTTTATGAGTGTATATGTAATCCATGTGGGCAGGCCCGGCTTAAAAAGTTGGTGGACCCTATACAAAAAAAAAATTAAAAAAATATTGGAACAAATATATGTACATTTCCAAATTTTAGACCCTCATTTACAATATATTTTAAATTTTGGACCTTAAAATCAATGCATAAAATTAATAAAAAAGTGGGGCCAATGCATTTGCACTCAAAGCACACCATCTAAGTCGGACCTACATGTGAGTTTGTTACATGCAGTTACATATTTGTATATACCCGTAAGTGAGAGTTATGTATCTCTTGATGGGTCATTCTTATAATTAATACAAAGCTTTGCGGACTCAAAAGAATAAAAATAATAATATTCATTGTTATAATCTGAAATTAGTTTTCAAATCAATGCCAAATTTCGTCCAACCTTAAAATTTAACGTCCATTTCAGAATCAATTTAAAAAAGAGACGTCAATTAATGATTGATATCTCTCGAAAATTTGTTATATATATCTTTTGTATATAGATTTACATGTTAAAAATCAAATATACTAGAGATTAACCACATTACACCGAGAAAGATTTTTATATGCGTATTATTCCGATTTTATAATGAAAATGCAATTGTTCTTTAATAAATAATTTCTTATATTGTCCATAGATTATATTTAATTACTTTCCAATTTTAATTGTATTGAATAATGTTTTATTGCAAGCTTTCTGGTTCTATTATTTATGTAATTTAAGGTCAATCTATATTAAAAAAATATATATTATTTCTTGAATTTGAAATTTAGCAGATGAAAAAGAAATGTAATCTATGTAAATTTCATGTAAAAACTTTAAAGACTTCTACATTAGGTATGAGATTCGAGCCCCATAAAAAACAACATCAGAAAATTAAAAGATGCGCAGATTTTTTGGAGATTCGGAATGATCAGACTAAGTTGTCCGCCCTGATCTCGTGTGTAGAGAAGAGAGCTATCCATCGTAAGTGTGGTGCATGTAAAACCGTTCCATCGTGGATAGTTGCACTGTGGAATCAGTTCTCGTGAAAGTTGTTCATTCAAAATATTTATATCATATCTAACCAAACCAGTTCTAATTATATTGCATATTTTCTTTTATTTCAAGCTTTAATCTTATATTATTTATGTAACAAAAATCCATAACATGTTTTTTAGTTGGACATAAAAATAATTCTATTATTTGTTTGCTTTGTTTGATATTTTCCAAATAGTATTTTATATTTTTCTTTTAATTGCAATCATTATGTTTTTATATACTTATTGGATGTTTTAATAGATCATATGTGGACATGTTAAGAAGCCTATAACTTCAAATTTTATTAGTAATAGATTAACTAGCTCTCATGGGTCTTATGGGTTGTCTAAAAAAACAAGTACCGGCGAATGAAGAAAAAATCTAGTGATGATTCCGCAAAACACCTAATGAAAAAACCTGCGAAGCCGTGATTCCAACCCCAATGATGCCTACTTACACTGCCGGAGGCTTTCATCCAATGATGACAACGGCGATAGCTACTTACACCCAAAGAAGATTCATCTAGTAGTTAGATCATTTTAGAACATATAACTTCATTAGACATATATGCAGTAACAACTATTAGAGCCTTCGTTTTGTAAGTCATGTATATAGTAATACATTATTAATTACATAATATGTAAGATAAAATGTAAATTATTATTTAGCCTAATAACATATTATGAAGAATGTGGCTAGTATATATGATATATACGGATGCACACTACAATAAACATAATACCTCTAATAACTTATTTGATTTTTGCTAATAAGTTGTTAATGTATATTGTTTTGGTTAGATGATTATTATACTAAATACAAAAAAACATCTCAGTAAAGTAATTCATAAATTATCATATCAAAAAACTAAAATTATAATATTAATATATTCTATCAAATACAATTAGAATCGATGCTTAAGCCAATGCCAGATTCAATCAAACCTTAAAAAAAACAATTTAAGCAATATTCCCTCAATGATCCTATCTACAAACAAATATGTCAAATTATATATCATGAAAAAAGTGCTTCCTCTTTGTACTTTGATCTTTCACAACAGCAATAGAGAAAATTACTACAACTCAACATTACAATATTAGATTATAGCATGCAGTCATATTTAAACATTTGCAGGTTTAACCCTAGTAACAGTATAATATTCTCAACTAGTAAAGATCTCAGGCAAAGCTTAGAGATCGCTGGTTTGAGCGGCTTTTAAGACAAGACCATATAACATGTTATAGTCCCGGAACTAAGGAGATATACGGGTTTCGGGCCGTAACCTCTTGATAATTCAAGAAAAAAAAAAAGTTTCTCAAATAATGTAAGAAACCCACATAAAAGTTTTTTTTTATGATGAGAACTCCACAATTTTTTTGTAAAAGAAATCCATAATGTTATACTACTATTCTATAAATATATATATATATTTTTGTTTATGAAGAAATCATGTGAAAAACCTTTCATATGATAGGACCTTTAGTTTTAAAAATGCAAAAATAGTTGGAGATTCCATCCTAAAAATATATAGAAAAAAGATAAGGGACCGATGGAATGTGAAGAGTTTGTTTTTCTATGTCTGTATAAAAGGAGACGTGATAACTGATAAGTCGTCCTCAAAGTACATCACACTTCCAACTCTTGAAATAATTTGTTTTTCTCTCTCTCATTTTGTTTTGTTGTTTCCATGGCTCCTTCTGTGCACCCTTCTCCATCACCTCGTCTTACAAGGTTACAAACATTACCGTCTGTGTAAACCTTTTTATATATAAAGAAAACGAATTCATTTTAATTATATGAGTGCTTTGTGTTTTCTCGTTTTGTTTGCATGTATTAAAACAGTGGAGTGGATGAAGAGTATGCGAATGTGAAATGGGAAGAGCTTAGATTCGGTATGACTCCAACCGATTATATGTATGTAGCGAAATGCAAACAAGGAGAAAGCTTTTCAGAAGGAAAGCTTGTTCCTTATGGGGGACATTACAATCAGCCCTTGTGCCGGAATTCTCAACTATGGCCAGGTTTTGCTCTTCTCTCTTATTCTTTTTTTTTCTCCGCTTATTTATAATTAACTTTTTGGTCTGTCAGAATCTTGGTTTGCATTTCTTGGTTTTAGCCTTTTAGGGAAGTAATAACCATTTTTGTCAAACCGAGTCTAATATATATTAAAAATGTTAATTAAGCTTCACGAACTTCCAACTCAACAATTATAGAGTTTGTAACATTTGTTAATTTTCAATTATAGAGTTTCAAAGAAAATCTTTTAAATGTTGCCTTGGGTTTGTAGGGACTATATGAAGGTCTCAAGGCTTATAGAACAGAAGACGGACGGATTACACTCTTCCGACCCGATCAAAATAGCCTTCGTATGCAAATGGGTGCAAATAGGCTTTGTATGACATCTCCTCCCGTCGAGCAGTTTGTCGAGGCAGTGAAACAAATTGTGTTTGCCAACAAGAAATGGTTATATATTGTCTATGGACCAATGTGTTATGTGTCTCTAATTCTGTTTTAGCAGTACTTGTAATCTTTTTAAGTAGCTAAAAGAGTATATATATAATCGTGTTTGGTTTTAGGTCCCTCCTCCAGGTAAAGGATCTTTGTATATTAGGCCTCTACTCATAGGTACTGGTGCTGTCCTTGGGTTAGACTCAGCACCTGAATTCACTTTTCTCATATATGCATCTCCCGTAGGACATTACCATAAGGTGAGTTTTTGTTGAAGTAAACTCTGCCTAAAGACTTTTAAAAAATGGTTAATGTTACTTTGAATGGTTTGTCTGGTTTGTGTGGTTTGTAGGTAAGCTCAGGCTTAAACCTCAAAGTTGATCATAAGTATCGTCGAGCCCATTCTGGTGGAACTGGCGGTGTCAAGAGCTGCACAAACTATTCTCCAGTAAGTTCCAAATGATCAAAACCAATCTATGCAATATTCTTTTCTTTTCTTTTTGTGCCTCATATCTCATCAAACTTTTTTAAAAAGGTTGTGAAATTGATGCGCGAAGCAAAGTCATTTGGTTTCTCTGATGTCTTGTTCCTGGACGCTGCAACTGGTAGAAACATCGAAGAGGTTTCTACTTGTAATATCTTCATTGTCAAGGTAAGAAACATTCAACATTTTCACATATAAATTAAAATTTCAAAGTGTAGATGTTGTCATGGGTTCAAACGGCACTTGTAAAGGGATCATATTATATACTCTGGTCTCCGACCTAAAAGAATGTACGGACGTAGGCTCATACCTCTTAATTATTCAAAAAAAACAAATCAAACTTTAAGATTCTCATGAATTACTAATCTTTCATTTTGTAGGGGAACATCGTGTCCACTCCACCAACTTCAGGAACTATTTTAGCTGGAATCACAAGGAAAAGCATAATCGAGCTAGCTCGAGATATCGGTTACGAGGTTCCAGCTCTATATAATTAATACCCTTTCATAATAGCTATCTTCAGAAAATCAACATAGTGATTTACATATATAACATAGGTTGAAAAACGTGATGTTTCTGTGGATGAGCTATTAGAGGCAGAAGAAGTTTTCTGCACAGGGACTGCAATGGGCGTTAAAACTGTTGACACGATAACCTACCTTGACAAAAAGTGATTCATTTTTCTCTAAACTCAAGACTTTTTGATTAAAAAAAAAAAAAAAGATTGATCTTTCCTAATTCTTGTATTACATATAGAATGTTTTGATTAATTTGGGGGTTGCCCACAGGGTAAAATACAAGGCAGGAGAAGACGCATTGTCTACAAAGCTGTACACGATGTTAACCAATATTCAGATGGGTGTTGTTGAAGATACAAAGGGTTGGGTGGTGGAGATTGATGGTTGTGTTGGAATGAATCAAAAGAATCAAGAAAGAACAAACAAGAAGATAAATTCGACAAAATGAAAAATAAATCTAAGACACAAAATTACATATCCAACATGTTGTCAAGGTTGAAAGTTGAAAGAACGATCTTATTTTTCTTTTTAAGTGGATGCAAGTTCTAGTAATATGTACTTTATTTTCATTGTCGTTGCCTTCTCTTTTAATGATGCAAATTCTATTCATATGCGACGTCGTTCAATGATGTTCTAACTTCTGCGGTTCTACCATTGCGTATGGTTGAGAAGAAAAAAAGTTAAAAGGTAAAATTGTACGCTTTCGTATACACGCTTCATATTCCATGCAATATCATATCTTTATTTTGACACTCATATATTGGCTATCTCACAAATTCTCCAATATTTCTAACATTTTTATTATTTTAGTTTTTTTGGCTGTGCTTGTTTTAGATTATATAAATAAATTGGCCTGATTTACTAATAATAACTACTTACTTCCCACTCTAAATAATTCTTTTTGGTTGTGTTTTCTCAGTTCAATTAATTTAAACAGGTTTTAAATTAGCTTAGGTAGTTTATAATAATCGGTTGGATTACCAGTCCGTAATGGGCTTTGTTTACTCACACCTAGATGTAAATTCCATATTTCTTAGTTCTTACTAGTCACAAGTTGTGACTCACAACTCACAACCTTACAAAGAAATTAACTTCATAACTTTTAGAGTAGCTGGTAAGCCCCAGGCTCTAGTTTTGTCTCCTCATAATCACTCCTTATTTAAACTAATAGTGGATCATATAATTTACTACTAAATCAGACACGTTTAGGTAAAATATTCTGAATTCTCTTGTTCTTCATACGCCTTAATTTCATCTCCTCCATCTCCAATCTATTCTCCTTCCTCTTCATCACCGGATCCGATTCCTTAGACTTTAACCTCATCTTCTTCAAAGCAACCACCAAAGCCTCTAGCGCCACGTCAGCATTGTCACTCTTCATCAGCTCCTCTTCGACTTGTGCTGGCGTAATTACTTCTCCCTCGATCAAACGCTCGATTTCGGGGTAGAGGCGGTGCGGCATTGCAGTGCTGCTCAAGCCCAAGTAGTTGGAAGCTAAGGTCTTGAATCCTTGGAAAGTGCAATGTCCCATGTAAATGTGCATATCCATACGACCGGGACGTAGCAATGCCGGGTCTAGCCTATCTTTGTGGTTCGTTGTGAGTATTATAATCCGCTCGTCCCCGCAACTTGACCATAATCCGTCTGTGGAATTTAGCAGGCCCGATAACGTCAAAGATCCCTAGACGCAAACAATAAAAAATGTCATTTAAGTATACTAATTTTTCTAGACTGATCAGATTCAGTCTGGTTATGCACTAACTATTTGGTAAGGGAAAAGAACTGGTTTACAAAAATAATTTTGTACGAATTTTGGTTTGGTTAAAACTAGCCCTGGGCATTCGGATATTCGGTTCGGTTCTGGGCGGGTATTTCGGG